>PVIH01008851.1:12740-79972 GCA_004025045.1 Sigmodon hispidus | reverse complement strand
AATAAAAACAGACTTGTGGATCAATGGAATAGAATTGAGGATCCAGACATTAAACCCAAAAACCTATGAACACCTGATCTTTGACAAAGAGGCCCAAAACATTCAATGGAAAAAAGATAGTATCTTTAACAAATGGTGTTGGCATAGCTGGATGGAAGTGTGTAGAAAAATGCAAATAGATCCGAGCCTGTCACCCTGCACAAAACTCAAATCCAAGTGGATCAAAGACCTCAACAAGAACCCAGCCACTTTGAACTTGATAGTAAAGAAAGTGGGAAATATACTTCTATGAATTGGCACAGGTGATCATTTTCTAAATATAACACCAGTGGCACAGACACTAAGACCAACAATCAATAAGTGGGATCTCCTGAAGCTAGGAAGCTTCTGTAAAGCCAAGGACACTGTCAATAGGACAAAATGGCAGCCTACAGAATGGGAAAATATTTTCACCAACCCTACAAGTGATAGAGGACTGATCTCTAAGGTATATAAAGAACTCAAGAATCTAGAGCCCAAAACCTTGAATAACCCTATCAAAAAATGGGGTTCAGAACTAAAAAGGGAATTCTCAGCAGAGGAACTACGAATGGCTGAAAGGCATCTGAAAAAGTGCTCATCATCTTTAGCCATCAGAGACATGCAAATCAAAACAACTTTGAGATACCACCTAACATCTGTTAGATTGGCTAAGATAAAAGGCACAGATGATAGCCTATGTTGGAGAGGATGCGAATCAAGGGGAACACTACTCCATTGTTGGTGGGAGTGTAAGCTTGTCAGCCACTTTGGAATGCAATATGGCGGTTTCTTAGAAATTGAGAATCAATCTCCCCAAGGACCCAGAAATACCACTTCTGGGTGTATACCCCAAAGATGCACATTCACACTCCAAAGGTATTAGCTCAACTATGTTTATAGCAGCATTATTTGTAATAGCAAGAACCTGGAAACAACCTAGATGTCCCTCAACTGAAGAATGGATTAACAAACTGTGGTACATCTACACAATGGAATACTACTCAGCAGTAAGAAAAAATGATAGCCTAAAATTTGCAGGTAAATGGATGGATTTGGAGAATATTCTCCTGAGTGAGGTATCACAAACTCAGAAAGATAAGCAGGGGATGTACTCACTCATTAGTGGTCTCTAAACAAACAACAAGAAAAATGCCAAGCATGCCCAAGCTGCAAACCACAACCACTGAACAGCTTGGGATCAGAAACACCCTGGACTGACCCTTCGGACCCCACTCCAACTATAGGAACACCTGACTCACTCTTGAGGGAGGGGGGACTAAATTGGATTTGCCAGAAGTGGAGACTGAACTTAGCATTATTGGATCAGTGGGACCATGGGACTGTCTGCTGCCTGCCCAGGAAGGGGATGGGGAGTTGTGGAGAAGAAAAAAATGATCTGATGTGGCAGGAGGCGGAAGGGACCTTGAATAAGGATATACAGGGATAGAAAAAAAAATTCAGAGAGAAAGCTGAACACAAAGTAGTTTTATGTGTAGCAAATTATTTGTATTATCACCCTTGATAAGTCATGCTTATAATTTTTATTTTCTTTATAATTATTGTTAACTTATCAGCATTTTAAATTCAATTTACTGTTTTTCTTGAAAATAAATAAAGAAGAAAAAAAAAAGAAAAAGATGAACAAAGGAGATGAGGCTCAAGGATGGCATTATAAAAAGACAAAGGAGATAAAGAAATGGAATACAAGGGTAGGTTATTGAATCAATTTTTAAAAAGCAACTACTAGTTTTAAATATTTTACACTGGTTTGGATTTTTTATACTGATACAAATTTGAGGTTATTTTTGATATACTGTTCATGTTATTGAAATGATAGGATAAAAGTTAGATTATTAAATCTACTTCTAAAACAGAAAAATAAAACTTATATCTATAGATATTTTGGTTTTAAAAAAAAGTTTCTGCTTTTGTTTCGCCAAAAGATAAAAACATATAGATTGTTTCCAGACAAATATAGTTTAATCCACCAAGACCACCTAAATTTCTAATAAATAGATTTACATCAAATTCAAAACTAAGATGATTCAGCCTCAAGACCCTCATAAAATTGCCAGCACACCTTAATCAACAAAAAAGACAAATGTAAAATGCTATGCCCAAATTTCCAAAACTTGCCTAGAATGGATGCTGAACTAAGCCACCTTGAGAACTTGGGAACTCCTGCCCTTGCTCAGGAGGAAATGAGATGAAGAGAAGAGAGAATGATTGGGATGGGTGGGAGGGCAAAGGGAGTTTGAACAAGGGGAAACATGGATAAAAATATGAGACTTTATTCAAAAATAAAAAAAAGTTTGTTTTCATTATAAATAGTTATTGATCATAGTAAATCTCTTTCTAAAAAAGGGGGTGGGTGGGAAATATGATATAGAAATGATTAAAAATATAGATGGATTTTGATTTATTGATACAAATTTAAAGTCAATTCTGTTATGTTGTGTATATTTTTCTACTCTTGTTTCAAATATGGTGTTTATGTAACTCATTCAAAATTGTAATATATAATTAAAAAATATAGATTAATAGTCATTTATGATAACCAAACTTATAGTCATGTTAGGTAAGTTTTTATAAGCATACAAAGATATATTTTAATTAAATAAATAGTCCTCAAACACTTCAAAGACCTACAAAATATGAAATTTAAAACATTTAAAAATCTTAGACTTTTCTAGACAGTGAGACAGGTCTGCTCTTGGCAGCACCAATGTACTTCAAAAAATTGATGGTCACAAAAAATATTTCATGTAAAATTACTCTTTGGCAACATCTAGCCATTAGACAAAAATCTCTTCTTATATTGACTGCTTGATAATAAGCTGCATAAACTAGATATACAGGTTCCATAAAAATAATGACCTCTAAACTTTGACAAAACAAGCTAAGATGGTCCTTCAGTTTACTGCTTGGCAGAAAAAAAATGCTAAACATCTTTCAAGACACACATAAAACCAAACTATGTCAAATTTTCTACATCACTAAAAAGTATGCCAGTGAATCTGGCCCTATAGGCTAAAGATAGATGCCCAATGTTACAAAAAAGCCTTAGGTGACTGTCCAGGCAGACAAATATCATTTCTGTCATTTCTGTCATTTCTGTCATTTCTAGATTTTAAAAGTTACTTGCACTTCTTGTTTACTTGGATAATAATATATCCTTATGTGGTCTTTGATACAGTTAAAGGTTTAGTAATTATAAATATAATTTTTTTTAATTATTTTTAAAAATACATTAGACATAAAACTTTAAACTCAAAAGATAGGATAGATAATAAAATATTTTCTTAAGTACAAATAAACTAAATATTATAATTCTAACACTAGCTTGGTAATTGTTTTGTTATATGTAATTTTACTATGTTAAAATTTAAACCTTCCTTTTGATTAGACAAAAAAGTGATGTGGTAATCTTTTTCTTATGCTGTGAAAATCATTGTTTTCATAAAAAGAACTTTTTGGCCATCGCAGGGCACCATGGGTAGACAGAGAAATTAAGTTCAGGTAGAAGGAGGGCAAAACTGGACAAACACAAATATATATATATATTTGTAAATAAATATATATATATAATACATAGACATATACATATACAATCACAAGTGAGCCACTGCCCAGGCCACATGGCCAAAATATTAATAAAATAAGTTAAATTAAGATTTAAAAACTAGCTAACAATGTGTCTAAGATATAGGCCAAACAAAATAAAATTAATATAAATGTCTAAGTCATTTCTTTTAAATAAAGCCACCACAGAGAAGTCAAACCTTGTATAACAAATGACACTTTAAATGTCATTATAAAATCTATATCTAGCAATGAATAGTGGCAGAAGCAGAGATCATAGCTAAACACCAGGTCAAGCTTCAGGTCCAGCTTTCAATCTAGCTAAAGAGAGAGAGAGAAAAGTCTATATGAGCAAGAGATAGGGATTATGAGGCAGAGTACCACAGTGATGTCTGGCTAGAGTACTGGAGAACACATTTAATCAAAAACAGCCCCTGAGTAAAGGTAGATGACTGTAGAATGGCCTGGGTAGTATGTGGAACCTCATGGAGTAGGATCAGACTATAATCCTGCGAATGAACTGGCATCCTGGTGCACACTGTCCACAGAGGAACACCTAACACAGCCTTAATACTGGGATGAGGGACTTTTTTTGTTGTTTTACACACACACATACACATACACACCATAAAGTACATAGTTATATTTCTATGTATGTAATTAACATCCTCCTCAGTCCATATAATTTTGTGTATGTTTTCAAGGCTGAGCACCTGTTATTGGGTAACCAACTGGAGAGTTCTTGCTTAGGCAGTACTGTGGCTCCGACTTTCAGTACCTTTAGTTACTGCTGTTTTTTAGTGCATATCAGTTAATTATAATAAAATAAAATGTTTTCAAATACAAACACTCCCACCAACAAAATTGCATAAGGATGGGATAAAAAAGTGTGACACAAATAGGCATGCTGAAGTGGATGGAAAAAAGCTCACAAGGCTTCAACTCTACAAAAATAATTACAAGCAACTAAGGAATGTTGAGAACAGGAGAAGTAGTGGGAAGACCAAACTGATTGGTCTTGATCTAAGGACAAATGGCATCCCTAAAAACATATAAGGAAAAAGATTATATAAAGTGATCATGCAATATTTAGAAATATATGTATATGCATATACATATCTGTACACAATAAGAAAGAGGCTATAAATTTGAAAGAGTGAAAATATGGGTATATGGAAGTACTGCTCATAGGGCTAAAACAGAAGGAAGAGTGTTTTAATTATAACATCAAAGACAATATAATAAATGAAGATCAAAGTAATGTTACACTTAATTACAAGAAGATTATTTACATATTCATTGGCACATACACATATACTTTACTCTTAAGTGCCTAAATATAAAATAGAGAAAATTCGGGGAAGAAAAAAAAATCCAAGTACAAAATTAAACTTTATTATTTGATGCAGAAAACCATTCAATAAGTGCATAGCAAATTCAAGTTCATAAAAGTGGGTGAGATGTCTTCTAGAAGTAGAGGGGAATAAAAAGGAAAGGGCACAGAAATTCTCTAAAATCACCCAATGTTCTTATGAGAGTTTAGTGGATTGCCTTACATTAATTTCTTGACCAATGATCAAATTATAATCAAAGAATCTAAAATTCTTTATAGTAGATCAAATTAATTAATAGCATTTTAACATCCATACAAATATAAAAACAATAACCAAGTTGACTTCTTAAAAACAAAAAGTTTAGAATATTAACAAAAATAAGTAAAGGGAAATAATTTAAGAGTATATTATCATTTTGTCTTTCAAAAAAAGTTAAATTCTTGGCAGTATTATCTTAAAATCTTAAAATTAAATGTGCTAGCTGATCTCAGACTCCAGTATGCTTCCTTTAGTAACAAAAAACTAGGGTGCATATGTGATGATTTCTAATTCATCTGCAACTATTTATTTCTCAGAACATTCTAAATAGCTGAAGATATGTAGATTCAGATTCTTACTTTTAAACAACTAAAGAAACAATTCTGAATCCACCTGTTTTATAATGTATACTATGCTTTCCCTGAAAAATGTTAAAAATTCTAACTACATTGTTAAAATTGTATATAGATTTCAAAAAGAAAATATTAAAATAATTTAACTTGCGGGACAAGCAATTTGCTTACACTCAATATTTAGATTCATAGATTACAACTTTATTCGGGATAATGATGTGTTTATCAGTGACATTTATACATAAATCTTTTTGTGTAGATGCAGTAGTGTTTGCCTTTCATACATGCACATAAAGCAAATACAATCCTGATTACTCAATAATTTCTTTATTTGATAGCATTAACAAGTAATTATTTCCTATGTCTCTTTTTTCTCTTATTTTCTTGTGTATTCAGGAAACTTATCTTTAGGGTATTGTCTTTCTGAGCATTAGAGCTAAACGTCATTCTTGGCTGAATGTATAAATTTTGAATTTAATGAAACTGAGCTGCCAGAGACAGCTGCTACTATACTTGACATAGCAGGGCACAGTTTCTGCAAGATAAAAAATATATATGATTTTATTTGAAAAAGTCTACAGAAAGTATGGGTTTTTAATACTGTAACAACTAATAAAAATATATGGAGAGCTTTCTAGTAACCTAGAAAGGGCAGTTGATCAGAACAGTTGAATAAAATTTTCAAACTTCTATAAATTACAGTTTAAAAAGTAAAACCCCGATTATATATGTAAAATTTTATTGCAATTTAAGGAAGAAGTTGAAATAAAATTGTTTGGAACTGTACATCCATATGGATGTGTAACCATAAAAGCATAAACTTTTCTGAGAAAACATCACACAAATCACCACCAGATCTAATCAACTATCAGTTAATTATTATATTTTCCAGTACAGAGAATAGTGAGAGGCTGTGTTCTCATAGAGTGTGAAATTGTACAATAATGTATGCATTATCTAAGCAGCACTGGGGCAGCACTAAAGACAGATTGATATGAATCGGGGCCATATTTTATTAAAAATAAAGGTAATAAAACTGTCTCTTAATATTACAAGGTTTAAAGTTTTGTTATTCTAAATTGAAAATATCATTTTTCATGGCCTCGCTTGCACATTTGCAAAAGTTGACATTAATTAGGATGAAGACATTTCTTCATTGACAGTTTTGAACTTTTTGTTAACCATGAAATTAAATTCATGAATATAAAGTAGTATAAAATTATTTTCTTTTTATAGAGTTAATGAATTTTATCATTTCTTTCTGAAGTTTTTTTTATTAATAATGGTAGCTGCTTCTGTGTCAAACTTTTGACAAATGTCATTCCATAACACAAGAGCTCAGAGGTCAAGAACTATGATTTATTTTTGTCTTTTTAGCAGGCTGCTGGCACTTAACAGATTATTTATACATACATTATATAATTCTTTTTTTTTTCATAGTCCATGGAGGCTTTTTATTTATATGTTTTACATCTCTAGAAAAAGAATCCCAGGATTTTCCCTCCTGTGTGTTTTCGCCTTGCTTCTTCATGGTCCATGATGCCAGCTGAGGTCGTCAGTACAATAAAGCCAAAGTGACGGGATGGAAGCAGATTGTTCTGCCATTTTTCTAGGCTTTGAGTTGTACATCAAATCTAGGGCTTATCACTCCACACTTGTTTAACCTGCCTGTGAGGTTCACCACGATCTTCCCAGCTCTGTGGTCATTAATGATTTCAAATTCACCAATGTAACCATGCTTCATCATCACTGTCAGAAACCGGACGATGACTTTGGAGCAGGGCCTGATGAGGACCTGGCGTTTGCCTCTTTTCTGGGTATTGTTGATGCTCTTGAGGGCATCAGCCAAGACATTCATATGCACCATGGTGACGGCACGGAAAGATGGAGGAAAGAGGGCGGGAGGGCTGAGCGCAGGGAGTTATCACATTATATAATTCTTGAAAAATACAGTGTAGAATAAAAGATTGGTACTCTTGATCAAAAGAAAGCATACATTTATATAATTAACATAAATTCAGCTTAGTTTCTCTGTACATTAATTCTGTTGAATAAAGATAAAATAAATGTTGATTTTTGACTAGAAAGTTGAAAATTGCATCCTTTTATGTGTTGGTTGAATAAAGTATTTTAAAACTATGCCAGTTAAGCTGGATCAACTCTAGAGAACAATCTCTGAACTTTCTCTCCTTAAGGAAAGCTTAATCTATACAAAAATACCAGATGATATATAAAACTTGGAGATGGAAACAAATGAAAATAAAATCAGATGTTACAATGTGTGGTATAGAGCAGATGGAAATGCTAATAATGTCTTTATATGTTAAATGCCACTTGTGATGTAAATGAGAAAGTGAGAGAAAGCCAGTATTTTATTATAATCTAGGAGATATATTGCTTTATATGACTTAGGATATTTTAGAGTTCATGAAAATTTAGTATCCTCTCAAACAGAAGGAGCACTTTATGTTTGTATGTATTTGGAGGATTACTGTTTAAAAGTTATCTTTATGTCTATCTAAAAGACTAATGTAAACATGATGTAGAAATAAGTTACATAATAAATGTTTAATATTTTCTCAAATAATGAATGTAATTAAAATAGCAGATATAGAATCAAAAGACCAGGTCTTCTCTTCATTTTATCTACTAGAATATTACTTCTATAAATTTCAGTGTTCTAGATTATAAAATCCTAGGGGACAAGAAAATACTGTGTATAACAGCATCATTGAATTAATAAGGTGCCTCAAATATTAGAGCCTATGTTTGTATAGTAGTTATATAATACTCATGAACACATAGAAATTAAGAGTATTCTTAGGCTCTGAGTGCTTCAACCAATTTTTGATGTCAACAAAAAACGCATATTTAATATGTGTTATTTGAATTCTGTCACATAACAGTAGCTTACGTAGGTAGCTTTAGTTGCTTGTGTTTTATTGGTTTTTCAGTGCTAAAGGAAAATTAAGTTAGATAATCAAACTAAATGTAATCCTTGAGAAAAATGTTAACCAATTTTTTAATAAGTAAAATTTAAACTTTATTCTGGCTTGCTTTCTTTGTCATAGATGTCAGCTTAGTGAGCTTAAGTTTATTTTTTGTAATTATTTTATAGTCTTTTTATTTTTATTATGAATAAAATTATATTTTTTTATCTGTATATATCCTTGTTTGAGCTCCCTTCCCTCTCCCACACCTTCCAGTCAGTCTCTCTTCTCCACATCACTTTACCTCCTCCCTACAAGAGCATGAGGTCCCAAGGACACAATATGGCTTAGTTCAGCATCCACTCCTGGCAGATCCACTTTTCTCACCCCAACAACAAAACTGGGTCAGGTGTTCCTCTGGAGGGAGTGGGATCCAAGGTGCCAGTCTAAGGTGTTTCAGATCCCAAGTTGTTCAAAGTTTGTGGTTTGCAGCATGGACATGCTTTGCTTTTTGCTTTTCTGTTTAGAGTCCACTGATGAGAAAAGCAAAAAGCAAAGCATTCCCTGTTTATCTTTCTGAGTTTGTGACATGTTGCTCAGGAGGATATTCTCCAAATCCATCCATTTGACTGCAAATTTCAGAGTGTCATTTTTTCTTACTACTGAGTACTACTCCATTGGGTAGATGTTCCACAGCTTGTTAATCCATTCTTCAGTTGAGGGGTATCTAGGTTGCTTCCAGGTTCTTGCTATTACAAATAATGCTTTTTCAAGTGTCTTTCATCCATTTGTAATTCTCTTGCTGAGAATTCCCTTTTTGGTTTTGAACCCCATTTTTTTGATTGGGTTATTCAAGGAATTGAGTACTTTCCTTGAGTTCTCTATGTATTTTACAGCTCAGTCCTTGTAGGACTTGTAGGATAGGTGAAAAACTTTTCCCATTCTGTAGGCTGTCCTTTGGTCTTATTGACTGTATCTTTGGCCTTACAGAAGCTTCTCAGTTTCAGGAGGTCCCACTTATTAATTGTTGTTCTTAGTGTCTGTGCCACTGGTGTCATATTTAGGAAGTGGCCACCAGTACCAATTCACTGGAGGGTATTTCCCACTTTCTTTTCTATCAAGTTCAGTGTGGCTGGTTTTATGTTGAGGTCTTTGATTCACTTGGATTTGAGTTTTGTGAAGGGTGACAGGCTTGGATCTATTTGCATTTTTCTACACACTACCATCCAGCTATGCCAACACCATTTGTTAAAGATACTATCTTTTTATTCTCATTAAATATTTGGGCCTCTTTGCCAAAGACCAGGTGGTCATAGGTTTTTGAGTTAATGTCTGGATCCTCAATTCTATTCCATTGGTCCACAAGTCTGCTTTTATGCCAGTACCAGGCTGTTTTTATCACTGTACCTCTATAGTATAACTTGAAGTCAGGGATCGTGATGCCTCCTAAGGTTCTTTTGTTGAGCAAAATTTTTTTGGCAATCCTGGCTTTCCTATTATTCCAAATGAAGTTGAATATTATTCTTTCAGTGTCCATAAAATATTGTGTTGGGATTTTGATGGGCCGTGCATTGCATCTGTAGATTGTTTTTGGTAGAATTTCCATTTTTACTATGTTGATCCTACATATCCAGGAACATGGAAAATCTTTCCAGTTTCTGATATCCTCTTCAATTTACTTCTTCAGTGATTTAAAATTTTTGTCAAATAGATCTGTTAGTTTTTTGGTTATACTTACTCCAAGGTATTTAATGCTATTTGCAGCTATTATAAAGGGTGATATTTCCCTTATTTCCTTTTCAGCCCGTTTGTCTTTTGTGTTTGGGAGAGCTACTGATATATTTTAATTAATCTTGTATCCTGCTACATTGCTAAAGAAGTTTATCAGGTGTATAAGTTCCCTGGTATAATTTTGTGAGTCATTATGTATTCAATTATATCATCTGCAAATAGAGTTTCACTTCTAGTTTTTCAATTTATATCCCCTTAATCTCCTTCGTTCTCTTATTGCTTTAGCTAAAAACTTCAAAAAGTATTTTTTATAGATAAGAGTAGAGAGGATATCCTTGTCTAGTTCCTGGTTTTAGTGGGATTGCTTTGAGTTTTTCTCCATTAAGTTTGATGTTGGCTGTCGGCTTCTTGTAAATTGCTTTAATTATATTTAGATATTTTACCTGGATTCCTAATCTCTCAGGACTTTTATCACAAAGGACTGTTGGATTTTGTCAAAGGCTTTTTCAGTGTATAAGGAGATTATCATGTGTTTTTTTTTTCTTTAGTTTGTTTATATGATGGATGACATTTACAGTTTTTCGTATGTTGAACCATCCCTGCATTTCTGGGATAATGCCTACTTGATTATGGTGGATGATATTTTTTGTATGTGGTTGTATATGGTTGCCAAATTTTGTTGAGAATTTTAGCATCAATATTCATGAGGGAAATTGGTCTGTAATTCTTTTTCTTTGTTGTGTCTTTGAGTGGCTTGGGTATTAGGGTAATTGTGGCCTCATTAAAAGAAATTTGTCAATATTCCTTCAGTTTCTACTGTGTGAAACAGTTTGAGGAGTAATGGTAGTAATTCTTCTTTGAATGTTTAGTAGAATTCTGCACTGAAACCATTTGGACCTGGGCTTTTTTTCCTTGGGAGACTTTTGACAGCAGCTTCAATTTCCTTTAGGGTTATAGGTCTCTTTAAGTAATTAATCTGGTCTTCATTTAATTTTGGTAAATGGTGCCTGTCCAAGAAGCTGTCCATTTCTTCTAGGTTTTTCTATTTTTGTGGAATATAGAAATGTCAATTCTCTGGATTTCCTGGAGGTCTGTTGTTTTGTCCCGCTTCTCATTTATGATTTTGTTGATTTGGATACTCTCTCTCTCTGCTTTTGGTTAATTTGGACAAGAATTTATCTATCTTGTTGATTTTCTCAAAGAACAACTGTTTGATTCATTAATTTTTTGTATTGTTCTTTTTGTTTCAGTTGTATTGATTTCAGCTTTAAGTTTGATTATTTACTGCTGTCTACTCTTTCAAGGTGAGTTAGTTTCTAATTATTCTTTTTTTCTTTTCTTTTTTTAATTATTGTTACAAACAAAGAAGTCACACTTTCTATCCTTGTATATCCTTATTCAAGGTTCCTTCCCCCTCCCACCACATCAGGACAATCTTTCTTCTCCACAACTCCCATCCCCTCCCTGGGCAGGCAGCAGTCAGTCTCATGGTCCCACTGTCCCAATATTGCTTAGTTCAGTCTCAACTCCTGGCAGATCTAGTTTTCTCCCCCCAACCTCAAGACTGAGTCAGGTGTTCCTCTAGGGGGAGTGGGGTCCAAGGAGTTGGTCCAGGGTGTTTCTGATCCAAAGCTGTTCAGTGGTTGTGGTTTGGCTTTCAAAGGTGATGTTAGTTCTCTAGTGTGGAATTTCTCTGTATTTTCATATAAGTACCTGGTGCTATAAATTTTTCTCTTAAGACTGCTTTCATTGTGTCCAACAAGTTTGAGTACATTATGGATTCATTTTGGTTAAATTCTAGGAAGACTTTGATTTCTTCTTTAACTTCTTCCTTGACCCAGACATGGTACAGTTGAGTAATGTTTCATTTCCATGAATTGATAGGCTTTCTTTGAGTTTTTGATGTTGTTGAACTGTAAATTTAGGCCCTGGTGGTCCGATAAGGTACAAGAGATTATTTCTCATTTTTTTTAATCTATTGATATTTGCTTTATGATCAATTATGTGGTTAATTTTAGAGAAAGTTTCATGTGGTGCTGATAAATATGTATATTCCTTTGCGTTTAGGTGGAAGCTTCTGTAAATATCTATTAAATCCATTTGCATCATAACCTCTATTAGACTCCTTATTTCTCTGTTGAGTCTCTTTCTGGTTGACCTATCCAAGGGTGAAAGTAGGGTATTGAAGTTTCCCAGTATTAGGGTATGAGAATTGATGTGGGATTTGAGATTTAGTAGTGTTTCTTTTACATAGATAGATGCCCTTATATTAGGGGCATAAATATTCAGGATTGAAATCTCCTCTTGACCAATTTTTCCTGCAATGAATAAGTAATGTCCATCGTGGTCCATTTTAATTGATTTTAGTTTAAAGTCTACTTTGTTAGATATTAGGATGGCAACACCAACTTGTTTCTTAGGGTCATTTGACTGGAAAATCTTTTTTCCAACCCTTTACTTTGAGCCTCTGTCTGTCTTGGTGATTGAGGTGTGTTTCTTGTATGTAGTAGAAGAATGTCTTCTGTTTTTGTATCCATCTTGTTAGTATGTTTCTTTATATAGATGAGTTTAGTTCATTGATATTATGAGATATTAGTGACCACTGACTAATATTTTCTGTTATTTTTGGTGGTAGCTTGTATGCATTTCCTTTTTCTGGACTTTTCTTCTGCGGGATTATTAATTGTTTGTGGTTTCATCAGTGTATCTGGGATCCTTAGGTTGGAGTTTTCCCTCTAATGCTTTCTGGAGGGCCGGATTGGTAGATAGGTATTGTTTCAGTCTGACTTTGTCATGAAATATCTTGTTTACTCCATCTATGGTGATTGATAATTTTGCTGGGTACTGTAGTCTAGGTTGGCAGCCATGCTCTTTTAGCATCTGTATAACTTCTGACCAAGTCCTTGTTGCTTTCATTGTTTCCATTGAATAGTCAGGCGTTATTCTGATGGGTCTGCCTTCATAGGTAAGTTGGCACTTTTCTTTTGCAGCTCTTAAAATTTTTTCTTTGTTCTGTATGTTTTATGGCATGATTATTATGTATGAGCAGACTTTTTTGGGGGTCATATCTTTTTGTTGTTCTTTAAGCTTCTTGTATCTTTATAGGCATTTCCTTCTTTAAGTTAGGAAAGTTTTCTTCTACAATTTTATTGAATACATTATCTGTGCTTTTGAGCTGGTATTCTGTTCCTTCTTTTATTCCTATTATTCTCAGGTTAGGTCTTTTATAGTGTTCCAAATTTCCTGAACATATTGTTTTATGGCTTTTTTGGTTCTAATATTTTTTTTTGACTGATGTATCTATTTTTGCTACTGAGTCTTCCACTCCAGAGATTCTCTCTTCCATCCCTTGGATTCTCCTGGTTATGCTTGTATCTGTAGATCCAGCTCTTTCCTTCAGATTTTTTTTTTCTCTCTTTGCCTCATTTTGTGCCTTTTTCATTGTTTCTATTTCAGTTTTTAGTTCCTGGAATGTTGCTTTCACTTTTTGGTTTACCATTTCTTGGTTTTCTTTCAAGGTTTTATTCATCTCTTCCAATTTTTTCTTTGCATTTTCTTCTATTTCTTTAAAGGAATTTTTTATATCTTCTTTGAAGGCTTGAATAATCTTTATAAAGTTGTTTTCTGTTGTAATCTTCTATTTCCTGTTCGTTGCACTGTTTAGGTCTTGTAGTTGTAGAACTACCAGTTTCTTCTGGTGTTGCTTTGTTGCTTTTTATATTTTTATATGTAATTTTGCAATGATGTCCACACATGGCTTCAGTGGTTCATGATTAGTCAGCTCCTAGTCAGTCGCGGCAAAAGGGCTTGTGTGTCTCCTGTGTCCTCCTGGATCTGTGACTCTGCCCTGAATGGGGATCTGAATTTCAAAGGCCTCAGTCCTTCTCTTATGATGCAGTTCACCCTGGAGGCGAGGCCCAGCTGTGCAAGGTCCTCTCTTTTAGGTATTGCTAGAGGAGCCCCTCACAGCCAAATCCTAACTTTTGTCTGCTAGGGAGAGTCTGAAATCAGACCCTAGGGATTGACCCTGGTCCACGAGAGGGAATCTCCAATGTCTTCCTTCATAGAGAATGTTCTCCAAAAAGCCAGTTTATGCACTAAGGATAAATCCTGGTTGTACTGCCACAGGTCCACAAACTGCACATGCCATACAACTGTAGTCTACTTTCAGAGTCCCTTTTATAGTACCATGCAGGTTCCCCAACTGCTAGTCTACACTTAGTGAGCTCTTACTAGCTCAGGTCAAGCTGTCTCTCTGATTTCCTTATCATGATCTTGACCAAACTTTGCTAATATAATCTCTCTTCTCATCAACTGAGTGCCAGAACTTGGGCAAGAGATTAGCCATGTATCTCTGCATTTGCTATCAGTTGCTGGATCAAAGTTCTTTGATGACAGTTAGGGTGCTAATCAATCTGATTACATGAGAATGGTCAGTTCATGCACCCTCTTCACCAGAGGGTGGAGTTTTATCTGTGGGCATCTTCATGAATTCCTTGAAATATCGGTAGTGCCAGGATTTTCCATAATTTGAAAATTGCTCCATAACTTCTTGCTCTCCCTTCCTATCCTTCTCCCAACCTGACCATCTAGTTTTCCTCTTGTTATCTTCTCCCCTCCCATCATATTCCCAATTTCCTTAAGTGATTTTACCTATTTCTCCCTGCCAGGAGAATCCATGCTTATCTCTCTTAGGGTCCTCCTTGTTACCTAGCTTCTTTGGGGTTGTGGATTATAGCCTGGTTATTCTATGCTCTATATCTAATACCCACTTGAATCAGCACATATCATGTTTGTCTTTATGGGCATGGTTTAATTATAATAATGTATAATTAATAAAAAAATTCACAGTAATATACTTTATTATCCTATAGGAAGTTATGTAGCCTTTTCTATTTTCCTTAGTATTTTACTTTCCTAAAGAAAAAATGCAAAAGCAGTGTCTTATATTTCCAATGAAAAAAATTAAAAATCCTGTAATTCACTTAACAAGTTAAAACAGAAAATGTTATCAGTTTTAGAAAAAATGATGTAACTGAAGATTGTGTTAAACAATATCCACACATCTTAGTAATATTAGCTTGACAAATTTCCTTTCATTTCTGTAGTCAGAAAAATTATGAGACATGAAAGTAGAAGATGAATCAGAAAATAATAAAGGCTTAGGACATTTATTGCAAGAGTATTGTAAGAGATAAATATATCCAGAGCACACTGTATGTATGCATGAACTTCTCACAAAATCCCATTATTTAACATAATGTCCTGAAAATTTTTATGTCAAAAGTTACAAATATACTGAATATTGTATCTTACCATGGAATTTTAATGAAAAATCTCTGTAAACAGCTTTAAGCTATGCCTTTGATGTTTTTTTAAAAAAAAAAAGATAATTTGTAGAAACCCACACAGGAAGAATAGTATTGTTTTTTTTTATCTATAAAAACAATTGAATAATAAATTTGTTTATTATACTTTATTCAGTAATAAATTAATAATTTCAAAAAAGGCACTATCCTAGATAATTTTCTGATAAATTTTACCAAATTTTTGAAATGAAAAATGACCCCAGGGATCTTCTATTTGTCACAAAATACACAGTTAGGTACAGCACTTCTTAACTTATTAATGGCCAACACTATCTGTTAGTGTGAGGTAGCTGGTGCTGAGGTAGGGAGAGTTGTTTTCTCCAAGGGTGTGGTCCATGATAGGTGTCCTTTTTCCAGTGGATAGCCCTACACACTTGTGTCAATGGGAATCACTAACTGTTCTCAGTGGCTTATCTAAAGAGTAAAAGACACTAAATTGGCAGAAAGATGTTCTGGTGAGGTCTAGGAGGAGTTGGAGAAGGGAAAGGAGGTTTGTATGACCTAAATTCATTGTATTCCTTTATGAAATCAAATACCACATAATAAATATTTATAAATCAAGAAAAATGTTAAATTTAAGAAGAATATGTACTATAACGCAAAATGAATGCCAAAACTCTCAATTAATACTAACAAATATTATTCATAAAATTCTAGACCACAAGTGATAATGGAATTGTCCGTTCACTGTTAAGTCTGAGTTGCGCTTTGGTCCGTTTTCTGACTCGTGGTTATTTGAACGTCTGACCAACAAAGTATTCCAGCTCAGTTGTGTCCATCAGATCAGTCAGAGGAAAACACAAGAACACATAGGTAACAGCGGAGTTTACAAATCTCAGAGGGGAGCAGAAAACACCTATAAGACCAATAGGAATTGAAGAAGTCTGAGAAGAAAACACTGACCCATTTTGTGGGCAGCAGGAAAAGAGTAAGAAATACATGGGAAAATCCTTGACTAGAACAATAGACTGAGGAACCTGGAGAAACTTAATCCTGGAAAATTGTGTCAAGAGTGATTGATCATATTCAAAAACAGTACGCTGTATTCAACGGGATTTCCAAGGCACAACCCAAATTTATAGGAGTTTACTGAAGCATTTCCTTCCAGGTACATCTATATAGCCAATTTTAACATTCAAATATTAATGTAACATATCGTGTTCAGGCTTAAAAAGAAAAATTACATTTTCATAGCTATACATGAAGAAAATATATAATAAACCTAGTACTTATTTATAACAAAAATAAATGCCAAATTATTATCAAATCAAACATAATTAGTACTTGATAAAAATGAATCTACAAAATCTCCTTTAACCAATATCATACTTAGTATTTGAAACATAGGTATTCTGATTAGGGTCAAGTACAAGCTAGAAATGTCTTTTTCTCCATTCATGCTCAGCATTGTACTAGGAGGCATGGTTAACAACATAATATAATTTATTAGTTACTAAAAATAAAATAACATACATAGCAAGTAAGTACATGGAAGCTCCTAATATCAAGGAATTACTTCAAAAATACATTTATTTATTTATTTATTTTAGTTGGAATTGGGAACATGAGACATGACATGGATGTGAAAGTCAGAAGATAACTCGTGGAACCCGTTTCTTTCCTTCCAGTATGTAGGAACTAAAGATCAAACTTGAGTTGTCAAACTTAGCAGCTAGCATTATAACTCAATGAGCCACCTCACCAGTCCATGAAATTAAAGGTTTTTCAATGAGATACCAGTATGAAATCCACTTGCCTCAGCCCAACAAGGGTTGTTGATGAGATGGAGCTATGAAAAATTATACAGTCTCTTCTACGTAGTAAACAGCTTTTCCCATAATCTTTAAGATAGTTATTAGTCACACTAATAGATATTTATTTAGAAGAATTGTAAACAGGTATGTGGGATGTAACTACCTGTAATCATATTTATTTTCTGTCTTGCTCTCATTTGAGGTCTGGGACAAATCTCTCCTACCAGTGATCTCACAGCCACTTACAGAATAATTATTCGGAGGTATATATTATAGTACCTGCTGGGCCAGTAGCTCAAGAGTACTACTTTCTAGCTCCTTCACATAATGAACCCATAATTATTATCTATGTTTAGCCTCTTGCCTTGGTACATTTGTTCAGTACAACATTCTCATTTAGCTTCCTCTGCATCTGGCTAGCTTGCTTCTCTGCATTTCCTCTTCCCAGAATTCTCCTAGTCTGGTTTTTCTGCTTCTATTTCCTGCCTAGCTACTGACTAATCAGTGTTTTATTAAACCAGTACCAGTGAAAAATCTTTACAATGTATAAGAGCATTATTCCACAACTAGCCATGGAGAATCAACATTTTCATTCAATATTATAAAAGGCTGGGAGATTCCACAATGATCTTTAGCAGATGCTACATCACACAATATGATATTAGTCAGTAATTATAATAAGTGATCAGTCAAACAAATGCATATTGATTGGTTGACCAAGTGTTAGTGAATTGACTTCTTATTGCATATTTTCAACTATATGATATTTTTTTGAAAAGTCAAAATTATACAACAGTAAAAGATTACTAGTTTCCAAGAGTTGAGTACATTGGTGCATGTCAGAGGATAAAGAATGAATGGAGTTGAAACAAAGTTTTAGGCAGTGAGATTGATCTATATGTTACTGTCATATGAAATACATTGTGCCTTTCTTTTGTCAAAATCCAGACAAATATGCAACTAATGGAATGAGTTAGAAGATACTAGAGAATAAAATATACATTATTCTATTAATATATTAATATTAACTTAAAATCTTCAGCAATGGGAATGTTTAATTTATACAGCATAATTATAATCTCCACCCAGTTTTACTCAGAACCATGGAGTTGTCTTTTTCTTACTTTGGATATTTGAAGACATGTTATTAAGCCTTTAAAGAGAGAACTCTTTCCTAGCTAAAGAAAAGTAGAGATTTTTAAACATACCTTACAGCAGCACTGATGGCCTTTTATTTTGTGCTGCGTCCTGATTTCCTCCCGTAAATTTACTGAGTAAATTCAGCTAAGTCTTTGTCTATACTTCTGTCCTCTTATCCTTCTAACTTTTTTGTTGAACTTCCTTTGTTGAAATATTTTCTCGTTAAATCAAATGTAAGTCAGTTGTGGTAACACATGACTCATTTTGGATGCAGTTTCACTTTCTGTGTATAGGTGGAAAGTAAAGAGCCCATGCTGAAGTCTCTGCCCCCAACATCTAGGAGTCACTTAAGTTCTTTTCTTGTCATCATGAATCCATCTTTAGTCTGCATGTGAACCATTTCAAGTGTTTCATGAATGATCCATCAAAAAGATAAAAAAGCCAATTAAGTATTTTTTTAAATTATGTTCTTTTTCCATTTATCTATTTGCATTTTCACCTATTTTAAGTGAGCAAATTCAATTATGCTATGTGTAAATTGTAGAAAATTGTTTTGATGTAGAGAACTGGTCAAAATCAACTTGGATAATTCATTCAGTTCAGTTATGATCATTAACTACAAACCCTTTGAACAGAAAATATTCATCAATTACTCCAAAATATGTTCAAGAAAAATGTCAATTTATTTCAACTATATTTTATCTATATGGCTCTCTGACCTTTCTACTGTACTTTCTGCAAGGCGAGGGTCTCATGATCAGTGGCTACTACATCTTGCTAACTAAAGCAAAAATACTGGTTTATTTTTAAAATAAGCTATTATATTTTTTATTGCTTAATATGATTGACTTTTTTTGCTTCAGCTTTTAGTATTAGCCAGATGTATGCATGTGAATGTGTGTATGTATGTATGTGTGTGTCTGTGTGTATACATCTATGTACTAGAGGACCTTAGTCTATTTCTTATACTTGTCTTGACATTCTGGGCTCTAGTAATTCTTGTGTTAGCCTTTTTTTGTAGCTAGAACTCTGTGCTTACTCTACTACAATTGTTTCCTAACTGTAGTTCTTTCTTGAACAACATTTCCCAGACATTCCTCTAGGAAATCAAAACAATTGAAACTCACACAGTGATAGTAATTTCTTTCTGGATCCTACAATAATGTGATTGTTTGGATACAAATGGCCCATAAACTCATATATTTGAATACTTAGTCATCAGGAAGTGGCTAGACTTCAGAAGTATAGGGAAGTACGGCATTATTGGAGTAGATTTCACATTTTGAGTGGAAGTGTTTCATTGGGAATGAGTTTTGAAGTTTCAAAAGGGCAATCTCTCTTTTTCTGCTGCCTGCAGATTTGGCTGGATAATTTTCATATATTCTCCTGCTTCAAATCTTGCCACTCTGCTTTCCATAATGGTGACAATGGACCAAACCTGTGAAACTGTCTGAACATCCAATTAAATGATTTTTCCATAAGAGATGCGTTGGTCATGATGTCTCTTCATGGCAATAGAACAGTGACTAAGATGGAATTTATTATAGAAGAGAGTTCAAGATAAACATCAATAACTGAATTTCTTGTGTGTTTTAAATACTCAATATGAAAACAATCAGATGTTTATACTACATAAACACTGTCCTGTGTGCATTTCATTCTTCCACAGACTCATTATTTTGATAGAAATTTATCTCTTATTTTTATCTCCTTTTATGCTTATGAGATTAACATGTTTATAAGAACCAAATGAGGTTAACATATTTATAGGACTCAAAGTTGACCTTAGAAGCAAAGTTTAAGGGTGTATCATCAGACTAGATACTGGGAGATATGCTATTAACTTAAAATATATCTCCAAGGATAGAATTAATAAACCTTCAGAGAGGTCAGTGTGAAGCTATACTTCTCAATATCTATCATGTGCTGACAAATGGAGTTGGTTTGAGTGCTAATCAGATTTCACTAAATCCCAAGCTAGATAATTTTTCACCATAATTCTTATGCTCCTTTGGGGGAAAAAAAAACATAGCCATTTGCTTTGCTTTTCTTAAAGAAATATTTGGACAAACAAATTATTGAGAATTATGAGGATTACAAATTAGAATAATAGCAGTCTGGCCAAAATTTCGAGCATTAGTCATTAAAGGGCAGTTTTTCCCTCCAGCACTTTTTTCTTTCATTTGTCCAGCACAGAGCACAGACTTGATTGCAGATGGCTGAGCAGAGTACATTTGGCCCAATTTGGAGCATAATTCTCATCCAATATTAGCTCAAAGTTTAGCATTGTTTAATGGAATATTTTCTATTTGCTAAAGAATACTTTCCAATCTTTGTTTTCTATGATTACTAGCAAAATTTATAATGTAATCTAATGGATGATTACTGATTATCATAATTTCAGAGTAACTTTATATGCTCTAAATAAACAAAATTAATACATAATAGTTTGAGTTTTACCAAGTAAAATTTTATCCAAATTAAATGTTGTGTAACATATATTATCAGTGGGGATTTTAATTTATTTTCTGTTTGGCTCATATTACAGAAGATATTATAAGGCTCAAACTAATTAAAACAAGGTTACATAAGGTTAGAAATTTTGCTGTCACAACCATGTTTCTATACAGCTTTGGAGACAGAATGGCAAAAAGGACAAAGAACATGAGGTCTTATGAATAACTCAACCATCATCTTTCAAAGTACTGCAAAATTATATTTTCAGGAAAACAATAAAAATAAATAGCAGTGCTTTGTGGGAGAAGAGACAACAGAATTGTTTCTATTGGGAAAAATGTGTTACTTATTTTCAGTGTCAAACAGAGTGAAGGTAAAAGGTTGTTGATTATTTCCGTTTTTCTTCAACTGGGATCATCTGGAAGATAGGTAGACTACTTTCTTAGCCCAAATGAGGCTATCAGAATAGTGACAAAACATGTCATTGTACATGACTTAATTTTATTAATAAAATATTATTAATCAATGTCTTACAGTCACAAGAGAAATGTAATTAGCTTTTCTTGTGACTCAAAGTCATGTTATGTTTGATAATGTTATGTACTTCATAGACATAAAAGAAAAATTATAGAAATGGAACTTGAAATATCAGTATGCTTTTTCCAAAGCATTCTATTTTACATTTAAACACTATTACTCATTACTTATTTATTACTTACTTTATTTACTTATTTTGAGAGTGTCAGGCATGCATACTGTTTTTAAAACATTTCCAGTCATTTTCCCCAAGTGCCTTGTCTACTATTATCTTCTAATTCATGACCTCTTCTTTTTTAGTTATTATTCTTATACATGTATGTGTATGATTGTATATGTGTGCATGCATGCACACATGTATATAGAAATATTGAGTCCACTTAGTGTTGTGTTGTTCATATGTCTGTATTTATGGTTGACAACCTGAGATTGTGTAACCTATCAGAGAACTAGTCCCTGGAGAAGACCAATTTTTTCTCTCTCAGCAGCCAATAATTACATGTAGCTCTTCATCTATGGGTAGAACTTTTTAAATTTTTCTCAGCCACAGATTGGCATGCCAATCAATGTTGTTCTTGACCTTGTCTTGTTTGGAAAACCATATCATGGATTCAGAGATCCCTGTAAAATATAGAAGACACTGCATTATAATGGTTGTATGGGTCTTCTCACTCTCATACTGTTTTTATCCCCTCCTCTGTGAAGATCTCTGCATTTAGATGGAATCTTGTACCCTCTAGGTGAGCCATTCTCTGCCTTTTTAACAGTTGTAGATTTCTGTCATGATCTCTGGCTGCTGCAAAAATAAGCTTCTTTAATGAGTGTCAAAGGCTACACTTATCTGTAGATGTAAAGATATATACTTAAGTGCATTAGACAATTATACAAGTTTATAAATGTCATAGTAGTAGGCTATACTTTATGGGCTATTATCTCACTCAAGGAAACATAAAAGCAAGAAATCATATATATATACATACATATCTGTGCCCTATACACACACATATATATGTATATATATGGTAGTGGTGTAATATTTCAATATACACATTGATGATATGATGTTTTAAATATCTAGAAAAATATCAATAAAACAAATGACAACTCATGATGCTGAGTTAGGGGGACATTTATCCAGTGCTGTTGAGAGAGGAAACTTGTGTTAATACTATGAAAATCAGTACGGATATTACTTGGAAGCTGGATCTTCAAGATCCAGTTATATCACTCTTGGAAGAATACTCTAATGATACTTAATCCTACTACAGAGACAAATATTGCTGTTCTATTTATAATAGAAATTAGAAAAAACCTAGATGTCCATAAGGGATCCAAGAATAAAGAACATAAGGTGTGTTTACACAGTGCACAATTACTCAGCATTAAAAAATAAAATTATCATATAAATGAATGAAGAAAGAAAAAAATCTGGAATGAGCTACCTTAGAACCAGTAAGGCAGATTTACTATGTATTCACATTCACTTATTTGTGAATATTAGCTGTTAAGTCATTGAGAGCAAATTTAAATCAATATAATTACAGAAGTTAGGTACTGAGTGAAAGACTAGGTGGGAATGATGTATCTTCTTAGGTAGGGAAGTAAAATGGGTAGGTATAGATGAATGAAAGAAAAGACTGGAATAGGAGGATCTCACTGGGAAGGAAAGGGAAGAGTGAGGCAGTGAGGGAAGTAATAGAGTGAGGGATACCTAAAATTAAGGCCACTTGAGGAATCATATGGAAGCTCAAACCAATAAAATAGAAGCTTCCTAATGTATATACATCCATAAAACCAATCTAAATGAATTGCCAAATGACAGGGGTAACATAGCTCCAACTGGATATCTCTTATCCTCTAATGAAGCTTTCTGTATTAAGGTTACATATAATTGAGTTTTTGGTCAAAGAAAATTTCATGAAGACCTCAAAACAAACCAGGTTATTACCAAGGCTATTGGTTGTTCTATAAACACTGATGATAAGGTCTTATTTCTAAAAACAATAACTATACAACGCATTCGAGACTTCACCTTTACTGACAATTCAAGGTGCTGGTAGTAGTTTGCACCTGACGAAAAGATACAGGTAAATTCCAGCACATCTACAAAACTTTTGTTCTACAATAATAATCTACCTGCAAGATGTACTAGTCCAATAATTGTATAAAGTTTGTGGGAACAACCAACCAATAAATGATTATGTTTAAGGTCTACTCCATGACATGAAATCCATCCCTGAAAATACTTGGGTGAGCAAGAACCTAAGACTAGATAGGTCCTGTACCTAATGGAAAACCAAATACTACTGTTCTATTAAAGGGATGCAACTATAAAATAACACCCAAAGACATTCCGCTATACTCATAGATCAGTGCTTTGCTCAACCATCAGCAGAGAAGCTTCCTCCTACAGTAGATCAGAACAAATACAGAGACCCAGAGACAGACATTATGTAGAGAAGGAAAGACAATGGAATACTCAGTCTTAAATAGGATGTCTTCATTACATTCCTCCCTTCAGAGTTCAAGGAACTCTCAAGGAACATCCAGAGGGGATGGAAGATATCAAGGAAACAAGGTCCTCTACATTAAATCTGTACTGACTCACATATGAACTTAGGGAGATTGTGGCCTGGTGGGCAGGGTCTATATGCAGCTGCATTATATGGGGTCCCAATGTTGAGCAGAGAAGTCAACACAATCCCCCATCCTTAATTCAGAACTTATCTCTAATCGATAATTTCTCCAAATGAAAATTTACTTTTCTCCAATGGAGTCTTATTGGGAAAACAAACCATCCTAAGGTCAGGCCACATGCTGAGCAGTAGATGGCCAAGAGAAAACAAACTCAATACCAATATAATCAATCAATCAATCAATCAATCAGTCAATATTTAGTTCCATACTTTATATGATAAAATCATTCAAATTCTTGATTCTATTTCTTTGAAATACATAGTACACCCTACTTTGCAATGCTTCATTAAAACATGTTCTTGCTTTTTTTCTAACATTAATGGCAGAGGAGGAGAATAGGACCCACTCTCACAGTCCACACTCTCAGGGCCAGCTCACCCATGCCTTACAAACAAGCTCAACTCTACCGTGCTGCTCAGACAAGCCATTAGAATTGTTCTCCAAAGTACTTAAGCTGGAAAGGAGCAGGACCATCTCTCCCTAGTTTTGCATCCAGTGAGGAGTGAGGCCAACTCTGAGCAGCACTATCCTCTGTGGTTTCAGGAACCTTGAACATAAACAGAGACTGCAGCTGCTGCAGGGCCATGGACACAGGCATAGTAGACTTTGGTACAGTCCAGGCCCACACATCACCATGACCCTAGGTGCCAAGGAAACTACCTCCTCAGTCCAATCTTCACCATTTTACAGCTTCAAATTTGTCTCTGTCTGCAGGATGTTAGCCCACTGTCTCTCTTTTCTCTCATACCACACCAAACATTTGTTCACTTTAGCAGTGCCATCTATCTGGAGTGCACAACCCTGTATGTATATTCTCCCCTGCCCCAGACATGCCTGTGGATCTCCTTGTGCTCCATCACCTAAAATTCTTCTGTTTAACTTCCTCATTTAAATTATCTCAGGAACATATCTTATAATTACTACCAAACTTATGTATCACTGTCTTTTAGTAAATTTAGATGTCTATAATTTAGATTGCAAAGCATTTTTTGAATTTGTGACATAATGAGGAAAAAATACAAGTCCCAATGTTTTTGCCCTCCATCAAATGACACCTAATCCTACTTATTTATTTTTATATTTCTCCAGTAACAACCATCTGTGAATTAAATGAAAATGTCTTTGCTAGTTTTTTCTTTTTAAAACAATGTCAGTATCCTTTAAAATATTTCTAAAAATACAAGATAGAGAGGGGGTGGAGGAAGTAAAGGGAATGGCAAAAGTTTGAATTTTTTTAAAAAATTTGATTTATAATATTATACCCTTACCCCCTTCCATTTTCTCTCCCCAGACATTACCATGAACCCCTTCCTTGCTCTTTTTAAAATTCATGCTCTCTTTTTTTCTTAATTGGTTTGTATATACATACACAATCAATTTATACATACAGCCTGGCTAAGTATTATGTTATTTGTATGTATATATTTTCAGAAATGACCATCAATTTGGGAAAATCAACTGGGGTACTATTTCTCTCAATATCAGCATTCTTTAGTTGCTTGTACTTTGATAGGTCTGAGGTTTGGTGAGTTTTTCTCCACCCACATTGAAAAGGTTTTAATTGTAGGAGAGAAAGGGAGGAGGTAGTCAAGTGTGTGAAAAGTGATAGAAAAACTAAACTTTCATTTGCTTCTGTTTAAGTGTTTAATTTTTGGATTATTCTGTAAATCATATTTTTCCTATACTGGCTATCACTGTGATCACCTGGCTTCAGGGAAGCAAATCCTATCACTGTCCTGTGTGGGGCTTGGGGCTTTTGTTCTGTAAGTTCTAGCTGCACCTTTGCTGCCAGGAATCCTGTCTGCAGGTGACAGTCACCACTGAACTTACCAGTGCTAGTGTCCCCATTACCACAGTTTTCTTGGTGAATCTACTAAATAGTTATGCCTCTGGGAATTTAACAGAACATAATCTTTGAGTGGTCTTGTCTCAGGCATCCTATTTTCTCCTGCAAGATCAGTTTTCTGAGTTGCATAGAATGGAAATCTGGTACTTTGTCCTAACGCAACTCAGGTATTTTCCTTTTGATTATTTTGGTCAAATTTTTCTCCCAGCTTCTGAAAACCACAGGAGCAGAGAGACAGCCTATTATTTTCCTTGTAAGCGGAAGTGCTCCTAAGTCCTAGAACTCTACTCCTCCTTCCTCCAGAAGAAATAGCAAGAAGTTATCATTTCAAAGAGTCTGCACTGTTTCTGCTGCTCTGTTCTAGTTTATTCTTGTTTCTCTTTGAAATGTGGATGGTCAACTTTGGAAAAAGTTACAAACCCAGTTATTTCTCACTTGCAATTCTGTTTCCATTTACTGCTACTTTTTCTTTTTTATTCTAGGCCTGTTATGACTGTTGGTAGCATTAAAAAGCAAACATAAAGGTGAGAGACATCAATAGAAATACTTCATTTTCATTAATGTGTAAAAGTTTAAATGATCGAAGTACTTCAGGTGTTTAGAGACATTATGTATGTATTTATTTACCAAGATAATAACAATAAATACATGTAGTATATATATTTGTATGTATGTGTATAAAACATATAGTGTTTTAAAACTCTCTGTTAAATAAAAATCTTAGGGTAGTAAAGTAGAAATTAAGTACTATCTTTAGAAAGAGAAAATTTATAGCTATGAACTAGGAAAACTAATCAGTGAGCAATTTCTGTTAATAGCATTTCAATACAAAGGAGAAATGTGTTTGTGGATGTGCATAATACAATAATTTTTTTGTTTCTAACCTCAAAAAGATAATGACAAGCGTTCATCAGTTATACCTCCAGGAGATCCTAGCATGGATCTCTAAACATCTTTTTTGTAATGTTTAAACATAAATTGAAAATATATCACTTGAGTTGCTTGGGAATTTGCCTGATGTCTGTATAGGTGCTGTGGGGCTACAAAGGAATCATGCACCTACTAAAATGTTAATGACTACCATTCTTCCTCAGCATATCTGATCTTTGTTTGGAAGGCCAGCTTCTAAATAATGACATGAGAACTTTATTAATTATGAAAGCTTGCTTTAGCTTAAACTTGTTCCCAACAATCTCTTAAAACTTAAATGAAGCCTTTTATGTTAATCTACATTTTGCTATGTGACTTCTTTTCTCTCCTCAGTACTGTATTTCAACTTTCTGTCTGTCTGGCAAATCCTTACATTCTTTCCCAGAATTCCTGTCTCTGCTGGAAAGCCACACATATCTTTTCCTGCCTAGCAACTAGCAATTCAGCTTTTTATTAAAGCAATAGGAAAGTTTCTTAGACAAATGAGGAAGGACATAGGCAGACCTTAACACAGAGTACAAAAAGATTATGCCAACACACATTATATAGTGAAATGGTTTAGATAGCTAGTTTACCTCTTTCAGATGTAAATTTCCTTTCTATATGTTTAAAATATAGCATAAACCTATATCCCAGAAAAATAAGGTTGTTTTTTTTTTCTGTGTTTCTGACAGTATCTTTACCTATAAAAATATTCAGGCCATTGGAATACAGATTGCAACATGGTAACATAAGGATTGTAGGTGTAGGCATACATACATATACATATATACACACATGTATATATACATACAAACATGTCATTTAGCTTTAAATGACACTATTTATTACTTACATAAATTTATATATCCTTAGTATTTTAGAGTGACATTATTGATATTATGATGATTTTTTTCTTCAAAAACTTTGTTCTGTATTTATGTGTGCTACTTACTAATTAAAAATAAGGTTTATCAGTGTATGCTACACTCATGTATTAGATGTTCAAGAATGAATGAACATTGCCCACAGCATCACTGTATAAGTTCTACTTACAAGCATATAGAATTTTCTATATATCTTATTGTATTTTGATAATATAATAAATTTATAGGTCATTTAATAAATAAGAAAGTACTAAATATTAATCTTTTTTCTCTTATTGACAAAGGTTATTTTTTTAAGTTTTTTTTTTATTTAAAAGTTTTTTTTAATTTTATATACCAACCACAGTTTCCTTTCACTCTCCTCCTCCTACTAGCCCCCAGCTTCTCCCCACCCTACCCCTCATCCACTTCACAGAGAGGGTAAGGACTCCCACAGGGAGAAAATATAGTCTGTATATCAAGTTGAGGCAGGACTAAACCCATCCACCATATGAA
Source organism: Sigmodon hispidus (assembly GCA_004025045.1). Lineage (NCBI taxonomy): Eukaryota > Metazoa > Chordata > Mammalia > Rodentia > Cricetidae > Sigmodon > Sigmodon hispidus. Next base: position 51,672 of record PVIH01008851.1, on the reverse strand, counting down.
GGCTGAGCAAGGTATCCCCCTTAGGGAATGGGCTCCAAAAGCCAGTTCATGCACTAGAGATTTAATGCTGATCCCACTGCCAGAGGCCCCACAATCTGCTCAAGCCACACACTGTCTTCCACATTCAGAGTGCCTAGTTCAGTCCCATCCAGGTTTCCAACTGTCAGTCCAGAGCCAATGAGGTCCCAGTAGCTCAACTGTCTCTGTGGGTTTCCCCATCATGATCTTGACCCCTTGCTTATATAATCCCTCCTCAATCTCTTTGACTGGACTGGGAGTTTGGGCCAGAACTCTGTGGCTTTTTAGTTTCTGTCACTTAACATTTCTTTTTTCTCATTTGTTTATTGTATTTAATTCTAAGAAGTGGATGGCACAGTAGCGAATGGAGAGGATGCGGAGCAACCTTCCCTTGTTGGTGGGAATGTAAACTTGTCCAGCCACTCCAGAATGCAGTATGATGGTTCCTCAGAAAACTGGGAATGATCCAGCAATAAGACTACTGGATGTATACCCCAAAGGTGCACATTCACACCCCAAAAACATTAGCTCACCTATGTTTATAGCAGCATTATTTGTGATAGCTAGAACCTGGAAACAACCTAGATGTCCCTCAACTGAAGACTGGATTAACAAACTGTGGTACATCTACACAATGGAGTACTACTCAGCAGTAAGAAAAAATGATATACTAAAATTTGCAAGCAAATGGATAGATTTGGAGAATATCTTCCTGAGCGAGGTATCACAAACTCAGAAAGATAAGCAGGGAATGTACTCACTCATTAGTGGATCTTAAGCAAAAGCATTCTTATGTCACTAAATATTAATCTTAATTTAAACTTCAGGTTTTATTTTTTTCTTCTGTTGAAAAAGAAGCTTTCAAAAGAACAAAATAAATATTTTTCTTATAACATAGCAGTTTACTTTCCAAATACAAAGATTCTCATAAAAAATTGGGCCTGGTTAAGCACTATTAATTATATTAATGTAGCCAAAAAATATCCCAAATGTTCCAAACAAACATAGACTTATAGTCACTGTAACAAAACATTGCAAAGAAAGTTTATTAGTATGTGTATATTATATCTATATCTATATTCATATATAGATGATTTTACATCCTGCACCCCATCAACCACAATTGTTTCAGTCCTTTCAGATTTATACCCACTCTTATGATCTCCCATTTACAAAAACACCCAATCATGCTGCTCATTTACTTATGGGAGCATAATTAAACCTCCTGTGGCCATACCCTAAAAGAAAATGAGTCTTTCCTCATCCACACTCCTATCAGAGGTCATCAATGCAGAAGTGAGGCACTGTGTTGTTTAGCTGTGTTTTAGCTTTGAGCTCTTGTATACAATGTCATCTTTTTGTTTTTTAAGTCCACTAATGAGTGACTATATCCCCTGCTTCTCTTTCTGGGTTTGTGATACCTCACTCAGTATGTAGAACCTCCACTAGTCTCCTCTTGGCATTATGTTTCCAACTTCATGATCTAATTTATGTAGTGCAAAATGATAGTTAAGAAAGCCAACCTTGTAGATAGTCTTACTTTTATTAAAGCAGTTACCCTTTTGACAACTTGTTTAAGTTTGTACTACATTATTACTCACATTTTCTTATTTTATTTAGAATGATTCATTGAAGGGATAAAGAAATACATTTGCTAAGATGTGAATTAAGTGTCTTAATTGAGGGATGGTAGTGGAGATGGTGACATAGTCCAGCCATTGCCACCACTGGCTGCTCTTTAAGAACTCCTGGACACAATTCCCAGCACCCACATGGTTCTTCACAACCCTCTGTAACTTCACATTGAGAGGATCCAATGGCTCCTTCTGCCCTCTTTGTGTACTGTATACATATGTTGCATAAACCCCAGAGTTACAAAATTAAATAAAAAAGTTAATGTTTTAAATTATCTGCCTAATCTCTCTACATATTTTTTAGTTCTGATTTCTTTATAATAAACTATTTTAAATAAGTAAAAATTGAAATTTGATAACTTCATAAATCATAGTAACTTAAAAAATCTCAAGCAAATTCTAAGTCAATAACATGATTAATTAGATTGAGTTATTGGACAATGTATTTCTTTAGTTTATTTTGTACTTTAAAAAATCTTTTGTTTTTTTAACTAATTTATTTTTTAAATATATCCAATGAATTTACATTTTGTGTTTATGTCAAATGAAAATTACTAAGAAAAAAGTTAATTTTTCTTAAATATACATTCTTACAGATTTTCATTTTATTAACAGTTGCTTTGAGTCTACCACTCTCTCCAGGAGTATTGGATGCTGAAGTCCAGCTAGTTCAGAACTTGCAGATTATAAATCTATAATGGTTATTAACTTGTATAACTTAAATTATACTCTCCTGGAACAGTGAGATTGCCATAAATACCATGTAAGTGTACTTAACCCTTTGAACATCCTACCATATATTCCTTATAGTTCAAACCAAGTAATTCCAAGCAATTAGAAACATATCTTACCCTCCATCTGAGAATTACATGTTCTAATTTGAACCAAAGAATAATTGACAAAAATTCAGACCCTAGGTGATTTCAGGGATGCTTCATACCCAAAACAAAATGCCAAAAGTTATGATGCAGACATCCACAGCCCATTATAGGATTTGATCTCACTAAGAGAAACAAACATACTTTCATAACAAACTTTTCTGTATGTATCTGGATAATGTTCTTAACTTTGTGGTCTTTGAGATCCATTTGGGAGACCTTTGGATTATGGGTAAGTTATTCAAATTTTTCTCATGGAATTTGCAACCTAATTTATTGATTTATAGTTCTGGCCTTTAATTCCATGCTTTTTATCTTTTTAACTGTCTCTATAGGACTGCAACAAAAAATATAGCAGTATAATATTATAAGTAAAGCCATTCATTTTTCAGTGAGTAGAGATTTTTTTGAACCTTTGTCAAAACAATATTATATTTCAACTATAAACAAAGATGTGGTAATATTTTGTGTATCTAATAAAATTTGCCTGAAATTCAGAGGACAGAGTCATGAGGAGTGGCTAGGTGAGAAACGGTTGTGGTTTGTTCTACTTTCTCTCTGATGTTTCAGCTTTTCCCAATATCTGGATCCAGATTTCTATTATTAATACTAAGTAGAATTTGTGCAATACAAAGATACACAGTTATCTATGAATTTAGCTTTCAAAAATTACAATCATTAGTAGTACTTTGAGAATGGATATATGATCAAAAATAAGTTTTAAAAACAATTATTTCCCAGAATATATTTTATATCATATTACTAAAGCATTTATAATTATGTGTATGCATTACTCAAAATTTTCAGTCATATTCCAGTATATTTTGTATCCTTGTGTTGATGATTAATTTTTTGTTATCTTAGCTTGCAAAGGTTCATGTGTCTAACAACCAAGCACAAGAAAACCCTACTCCTAATTTAAATGATGTTACTATCAATTATGCCATGCATAAAACTTTAGGATATACGATTAAATATGTATAGATATAGAAAAAGTATATATATACATATATATATAAATATATATATGAGCTAGTACAATTTTTTAATTGTTAAAGAAAGAAAGTGGTTGGCCTGTTACATACTTCCAGTGCACTCACAGTGTTATCACTATATTGAGTTGAGACTGCATACACACGACTGTAGCACTCTATTAAATTATGTTGTAGGTGATTTTCCTTCAATACTGTTCATGTTCTACTAAGTAAGGTAGAATCCATGATGTACTTATAGTTTATACATGATTCATTATGAAATACCTTGCATACAAAACTGTTTTCTCTATCTTTCACTTTTAAAAAATGGCTTCTAGAAAAAAGTGACTTGAGACAGCAAATGGCTTATCAACTAAACATGAGTTAAATTTGAACTGCACCTCTGATTTCCTGGATTCTGATTCTTTTTAATAGCACAAGGAAATTCAATTAACCCAACTTTCAGAATCTAATTATGTTCATTGTTTCAAATGACACTCACTTTTATACTTTTATTCATTAAGCATTTGCTAAGTTCCTATAATTGAATGTCTTCACAAACTCAAAGAGTACATTGCAGAAAAAGCTTTTTAGAAATGTTTCCACTTTGCTTCCAGATCTATACAACTTACTATCTTTGCCATATACATCCATTGTCTTACTGTAGATCTGTAGATCACTGTCACTAATAGAAGCAAATGTCACTCTAGATCTTGCTTAAAACTGATACATCCCAACTTGCTTGTGAAAGATTCTGTGAGAAATAACAAATATGATTTTATAAAAGAAGGTAGCACAATGATCTCTGTTGACAGTGGGTTATAATATGACAAGTGCTGCATGGCTACTCTTACACTTTTTCTGATAGCTGATATTGTCACAGCAATTGTCATTATAGTTGGTAATCAGAAGAAAATAACACATTTCATTTTGTTAAATATTCCATGTCAATGTATCTTATCAGAAATATTCTTTCCTGCTGCAACCAGGAACTTGGGGAAGGAAAACATACCAAATTAGAAGTGAAATCTCAGGAAGTTAAATCATTTCTTTAAATTAAATGAGTTTCTGATCAAGACACTTAAGTGGGAATGTAGCTCAGTGGTAGAGCATTTCTACCGTGTTTGATGCCCTGATTAGTTTTTTTCAAATAGATAGATAGTACCTTTACAAATATTTAATCATGGATCTGTGTGAACATTGAATCGAAAGTTTTTATTAAACTGTCCTGGTTTCATCAGTGAGTTCACAATTTTTCTCACTGATTCTTTTTACTAACTTGACAGAAACTACAGTTATCTGTGGAAAGAACCCTCACTTTAGAGAAGATCTCCATGAGATAGCCTGCAGGTAAGCCTGTAGTCATTTTCTTTATGTTAATCGTTGATGTAGGCATGTTCTGCCAACTGGAGATGGTGGGGAGGCTGGGTAGGTGGTGCTGGGTTATATAAGAAAGCAGACAGAACAATCTATGGGGAACAGATCAGTAAGCAGCATCCTTCTATTGTCTCTGCAGTTCTTGTTTGACTTCCCTTCCTATAACATATAAGAATACACACTTTCTTCCTGAAATTGCTTTGGTCATGGCTATCATAGGAATAAAAAGCAAATTAATACAAGTGAGGGTGGTAATTTTCATGTTCTTTGAATCTATTAGATGCAAATAAATTGACAGCGAGGAGTACAGCCTCCAAAGTTTCTCTTCTGTCTATGCCTGACTACTAGTGGCCCATTCTTCAGCCAACCCAGTGCATGAATCTGTGGATATTGTGAGTCTGTAAATACATTGGCTGTGTCTTGCCTAGCAAATGACATTTTGTTGCCTTTTTCCATATCTTCAACCTCTTATATTCTTTAATTCTCTCTTCTGAATTATTTAATGAATCTTAGAGGACACAGGCTAAAGGTCTTGTTTAGTGCTGAGAATTCATTCATTACCATTCTCAGTACCTTGGAGACCCATACATTGTTTCACTCTCTATTGTTCACTGAAAAGAGAAGATTATTTGAATAAGGCTGATAATAATGCTTATTGATGTGTAAACAAATTTAGAAGGGAGTTTGACATTACATCAGTTTAGTTAAATAGATTATTTATTTCCTCAAAAGCATCAAATCATTCCTGTGGAGCATATTTAAAACAAGTAAGAGAATAGTTGGTTATTCACATATCATTCTTCCCTTATTTAACAGATAGACACATTTTACCTGACATGTTTGTCTTGTGAATACACAGTATGGCAAGATAATTAGTACCTTTACTCTTCCAGAAGTCTTCATGGTATACTCTAGGACTATTAAAGATAGCCAATAACAAGGTAGCTTCAACCTCTGTTCTTGCTTGTTTTGTTTATATAATGAAAGTAAAATGTGTGATGTATGTAGAAATAAGATCTTATCCTCTAATTTTAAAGGACTACCAAGTGGAATGTCAAAAGCTTATATCATTTGTGGGACTCCTGGGAACTGCTTGATCAATAATTCATAAAGATGTATCCCACATTAGATACTGAGCCCACTTTAGATACTGAGCTTTCTGTTTGATTACTTTCTTTTTTAAAAAAAATGTTTGGCTTTGTTTATTCAAAGTGAATGACCTGATGTGGTGGGAGGGGGAAGGGACCCTGAATAAGGATATACAAGGTTAGAAAGTGTGACTTCTTTGTTTATAATCATAATAATAATAATAAAAGGAAAAAAAGAAATAGTAACTTTCTTGATTACTTTCAGTTCTGGGAGCAGCTTTCCCCAGCCCCGAAGGGTATCTCCCATCAAACTCTCATTTTTTTATATTAGGTGTATTTCTAAATAAGGTAGCAAAATGCCAGGTTTCCACAAAGCAGATTTCCATAGGGCTTTTAAAATATTTTCGACACTTTGCCAACCCTTTCCTTAGACTCATCTTCCTTGCCTCTAGCTCTTCCCTACTGAACAACAATCAATAAATGAGACCTCCTGAAACTGAGAAGCTTCAGTTGGAAGGCCAAGGACACAATCAGTAATACAAAATGACAGCCTACCAAATGGGAAAAGATTTTCACCAACCCTACAAATAACAAAAGACTAATCTCTAAGGCATTTAAAAAATTGCTCAACATCTTTAGTCATCAGAGAAATGCAAATCAAAATAACTTTGAGATACTACCTTACACCTGTCAGATTGGCTAAGATAAAAGACACAAATGACAACCTATGCTGGAGAGGTTGAGGAGCAAGGGGAACACTCCTCCATTGTTGGTGGGAATGTAAACTTCTTCAGCCACTCTGGAATGCAGTATGGTGGTTTCTCAGAAAACTAGGAATCAATCTCCCCTAGGATCCAGCAATACTAGTTTTAGGCTTATACCCTAAAGACCCACATTCATATCCCAAAAGCAATAGCTCAACTATGTTTATAGCAGCATTATTTGTAATGGCAAGAACGTAGAAACAACCTAGATGTCCCTCAACTGAAGAATGGATTAACAAATTGTGGTACATCTGCAAAATGGAGTACTACTCAGCAGTAAGAAAAACTGATACCCTAAAATTTGCAGGCAAATGGATAGATTTGGAGACTATCCTCCTGAGTGAGGTATCACAAATCCAGAAAGATAAGCAGGGGGTTTACTCACTCATTAATGAATTTTTTTTTTAAGAGATGTCATTGTATACAGGAGCTCAAGGCTAGAATATAACTAAATGTCACAATCTTTCACTTCTGCATTCATGGCCTCTGGCAGGAGTGTGAATAAGGAAGAACTCATTTTTTTTAAGGGGCTGGCCACAGGAAGTTTAATTATGCTCCAGTAAATAAATGAAATGGGCTTTTCTGTAAATGGGGAGATTGTAGAGTGAATATGAAGTGGAGAGGACTGATAACTGTGTTTTATGAGGTGCATGACGTAAAATTACCAAATAATAAATAAAAAATATTATGAAAAAAAGAATATTTTCTTTGTATGGAAATAAGATTGAAGGTGATATTAATCATTTTAGTTGTCAAACAATCTTTTAATGATAATTAAAATAGGGTACATGTGGTAGTTTGGAAAACAAAGGCCTCAAGGCATATTTTGGAGGTGTGACATTGTTGTAGTGGGCATGGTCTTGTTGGAGGAAGTGTGTCACTGTGGAGGTGGGCTCTGAGGTGTCAGATATACACAAGTTATGCTCAGTAAGATTTACAACTTCATGTTGCCTGCACAAGATGTAGATCTCTCAGCTACCACTATAGCACCATGTCTGTCTGCATGCTGCCATGTCTCATCATGGTGATAATGGACTGATTCTCTTAACTCTATGAGACCCAATGAGATGTTTTTCTTTATAAGAGTTGTTGTGGTCATGGTGTCTCGTCACAGGAAGAGAAATCCTAAATAAGAGAGTAAATATACATAATAATATTTTTTCACTCATTTTATTTTTCTAAAATAATGAAAATATTAAATAATTGAAAATACTTATAAAATATATACAATTTTAGATATTTTTCTGTTTCAATAGCATCATAGGATTAGGGATATAGTGTCACCATATGTTTTAATTTATGCACACAATCTAGATTATGAAAATGATATGGAAATAGATGGGACTCTCTGAGAGAAGAAAGGTAGGGAAAAGAGTGGAGAAGAGTGAAATATGATACTTATGAATAAAATTTGATGTTAATAATACTTGTATAACAAGGCTCCAAAGATGGCTCAGATGTTAAGAGCATTGACTACTCTTTCAGAGGTCCTGAGTTCAATTTCTAGCACCTACATGATGGCTCATAACTCTCTATAGTGAGATTTGATGCCTTCTTCCAAATAATTAAGTCTTTAAAGAAAATAATACTTGTATAACAGTTGTGTAATTTTATTAATAACATAAAGATAGAAAAGTGTGATAGAACCTAAAGTAAATAAAAACAAATGTTAATTTACAAAATATTAAATTTTATGTGATAATACTAGACTCATAAGTTAATAAAAATTGAGTTTCTGCTCTTATTTGACAAAGTTTTGATATTAGTACTAAAGAGCTTGTAATATTATTGGAAAAAAATTATAAATTTTGAGAAGAATAGTATTCTGAGAGGTGTTTTAAGAAGAACAATAGCCACATTAGTCATGAGTAATTTTCAGCCACCTGTCATTCTGGGCTCAGTTTCAATGCTGTGCACATGCTTCTCCTCCAAATGATAATAGAATAAAGAAGACAAACTTAATGAAATGAACAATATTCAAAGATATGGCAGAGGAAATGAGGTGTTTAAATAAAACATCTCTTCTATTATGAACTGTTTGATACTCTTTGGAAAATGCTTTCTGTCTTTATTTCAAAACAGGAAGAATCACTGAAATTGCTCTTTTCTAATGGTTCTGTCATCTGAGGTTTCTAAATCAATACCTGGTTAGGCAAAAGGAGTGAGAGGTTTTTGTTTCATTGTTTTGGTTTTTAAAAATTTTTATGCATTTTGTAATCTCATTGTGAAGTTTTAATGAATTAAATTTCTTGTTTTGTTAAAAGGTATTTCCTATTTTTGTACATATATAGTTTTAATAATACATGTTTTAAATACTTTCAATTACAATAAACATCTTTTTCCCTTTAAACAAAATAATAGATTCTCCCTAGTTATAAACTACAGAAATCATTTTTTAACATTAAGTTTCTTTTCCATACCCACTATGACTCCCTCCTCCTCCCCTCCTAGTCCTCCCTTGGCCTCCCCCCATACATTCCCCAGGGAAAGCAAGCAATCGCAAGCTGAGTCAGTTCAATCTAGGATATCCAGTTGAGGTAGTTCCCAGTCCCTCCACGCAGTATCAAAGCTGAGTAAAGTGTTTCTCTGCAGGAATGGCCTCTGAGATGTCAGTTCATGCACCAGGAATAAACTCTGGTACTACTGCAAGAGGCTCCACCAATTGCCCAAGCCATTAGACTGTCATCTACATTTGGAGGATTTATTTCCTTTCTATGAAGTTTCCTCAACTGCCATTTCAGAATCAGTGAGCTCCCAATAGCTCAGGTCAGCCATCTCTATGGGTCTCCTCCTCTTGATCCTGATCCCTCTTCTCTCTTCAGCTGGACTGGGAGCTTGACTTGGTGCTTAGCTATCAATCTTTGTTTTTGCCTCCATTAGTTGCTGGATGAAGGTTCTATAATGACAATTAGGGTGGATTTCATTTTATTATAGAAGTCTTGTTTAGGCACCCTCTCTACTATAGCTTGGGGTCCTATCCAGGGTCATCTTGTGGATTCTTGGGTTATTTCCTACAACCAGCTTTGTCTCCTACACCACAATGGCTCTCTCTCTCTCTCTGAAGGTTTGTATTTCTTTGTTCTCCCTCTCTGTTGCTCAACCATTTCCTTCTCTCATATTGTCTTCGCAATTCTCCTTGCTTGCTTCCCTGTATGCACCCAATTTACTGAGGATATCTTCTCTTTTTCTAGGGGAGTTATTTCTAAATTCCTCCCCTCCTAGTCCTCCCTTGGCCTGCCCCTATGCCCCCATACATTCCCCAGGGAAAGCAAGCAATCGCAAGCTGAGTCAGTTCAATCTAGGATATCCAGTTGAGGTAGTTTCCAGTCCCTCCACACAGTATCAAAGCTGAGTAAAGTGTTTCTCTGCAGGAATGTATCTTAAAAATTAATACATAAATAATAAAATCAGAAAAATGTTTTTGTGTGACTTTAAGGAAGAAAAAGATACAAGAAAATGAAATATATTTCAAAGACAGGCACATGAAAATTTAAGTAATTTGCAACTGCCTTTTAGAAATCCGTCTCAAATAAAATCACTGTAAGAACTTACACTGTTTAACATCAATGACCTCTGGATACTTAAGGATCTTGTAGCTGACATTCAGAAAAGCAAATGAGAGGCTAGTATTTAACAATTTAATATATATTCAAATTGACATGAAAGTAGGTGAGGAATTCAAGAAAGGTCACACTTAACAGTCCAATAAATGTTGGTTGATTATTAGGAAAACTTCAATTGTCATCATAAAAGACTAATGGGGTCATCTAGGCAGATCCAGGTTATGTTTTTGTTCTTTAAATGACTTTCTTATGGAACTCAAGAACTTACAGAGGATAAGTATTTTAGTTTCAAGTTTTCTGAGATGATGGACTGATATTTAAATAACTTTCAAATAATAGTGGGAGTTTTCTGTAATTTCCTCATAAATACTGATATGTCATCATTATCTCACCACACTTCTTTATTTCCTCTGCAATCAAATTATAAAAGGGGCATTTTGTCATTTTTATTTACTATGTGGCTTGTGAGCTCTATCGACAAATACTAGATTATTTTTAGGTTGCAATACAATGAAATATTATAGACTGTTTTCAAAATCTCAGTTGATCTTATAATAGTAATATATATTATGTTATAATTTATATAACATATTCAATCTTATAATTCTAGTGTGATTATTCTATAAAAATTATACAACTTGGAAAATTTAATTATATGAATCTTCTTAAATAATGCAACTTAACTTAGAATTTCTCATAAGAATATTTTTTAAAAAGTTTTTGTAGTCACTAATAAAACTTTTACCACTGAGGTATGGTCCAGATCATAACCTGGGCCCAAACATGGAATGTTGTAAAAAGTATACAATGTATGTTGAATGAAGACCATAGCAGAATTGAGCTAGAAATAAACAGTATAAATATATTATAACATATTTTTAAAAATCACCCACAAAATAATTGGGAAGTATTCATGGTAATAAATTTAGATCATTAGTATTAGGTTATTGGCTTATCCTATCTTAATCTATGGATTTATTCCAATTCCATTGTAAGTTTTACCAATACACATAATCAGATTTGACAGACTGCTACAGACAAAAGACAGTACATTTACACAAACAATTTTATCTAAATTTTAAAAGTGATTGTTAGGGACAGTAGAAAATTGGATAATATTAGGGGAAGAATAAAAACAGTTACTACAAACTGTACCAGGGACAGCCATATTAATACATGGGTGGGACAGAAAACCAAAAGTAGACCTACGCAGAGATAAACAGTAAGACTGAGTAAAAGAATCCAGACGTAAATGTCTTTTAGAAAACTGTTTTTTTTTTTTTTAAAAAAAAAAGTCACAACAGACATTGTTAGGAAAATTAAAGTACATATTGAGAGAAAATATTTACAAAACAAGTTTCTGATAAAGAGCATACCTCTAAAATACACAAATATTCTTGAACACAGCATAAGAAAAGCAATCCAGAGAAACAACAGACAACATGTTTCAGTTGACTACTACAGGTGTATCACAAATAACTTCAAGGACAACTGCTGAACACACTTAACGCTGGTAAGGACAAATACTGCACAACCAATGCTGAATAATTTTCTAAATTCTAAGTTTAAAGTCAGCTACTCTGTACTTTTGATTCAAGACACCACAGAGAATTAATTGTTATAATTTCAGCATTTGTTATTAGTATCATTCCAAATGAAATTATCTCTTATTTCTATTCATTCTTCTAACACTATTGATCTCAGATCACTTGGACAAAAATCAAAGAATTTGTTCTTTTATTTGAAAAACCTCATTCCCAAGCTGTAAACCACAACCAATGAACAGCTTGGGATCAGAAACACCCTCAACTGACTCTTAGGATCCCACTCCACCTAAAGGAACACCTAACTCACTCTTAAGGGAGGGGGGACAAAACTGGATTTGCCAGGAGTGGAGACTGATCCAAGCATTATTGGGTCAATGGGACCATGGGACTGTCTGCTGCCTGCCCAGGGAGGGGATGGGGAGTTGTGGAGAAGAAAAAATGACCTGATGTGGCGGGAGGGGAAAGGGACCTTGAATAATGATATACAGGGGTAGAAAGTGTGACTTTTTTGTTCATAATAATAATAAAAATAATTAAAAGTATAAAAAAATATTAAAGAACAAAGGCAAAGCTTTCCAAGCATACAACTTATCTGATTTTGAATAAGAAAGGCAACTTACCTGGATATAGATTTCTTATGTGTCTATATGCATGCCCCTCTACAGTTGTGTGTCATACATATATGCTGTAATGCTATATCAAGAACTAATAATGTTTATTTGTAAATGATTAAAACTGTCAAAATCTATGTAGTAAACATAGTGAAAATGTTAAAAAAAAAAGAAAGACCTCATACAAATCTTTTCTGACAACTGTCAAGTATTCTACTCTTTTACCAAAAAAAGAAAGAAAAGAAAGAAAGAAAGAAAGAAAGAAAGAAAGAAAGAAAGAGACATGCTCTCATAGCCTCAAGGATCTAAATTTCAAGTCAAAAATAAATTCTTTAATTAAGGACAGTACATATCATATGTGATTTTCTGTATTTTCAAGAATGCACCAAGCCTTCTGCCAATACTGAATATATGTTAGCTTGCTGTCTTTGTGGGACTCCTAACAGTGTGAGTGGGAATGCCTCTGACTTTATTGTGTGCTCTTGGGTTCCTTTTACTGTTATTGTTTACATTGGCCTGCCTTGATATAAGAACTTTTTATCCTGTCTAATTGTGTCTGGTTTTGTCATGCTTCATTGTTGTCTCTTGGAAGCTTGCTTTTTTTCTTAAGTGAAATGGATGGGACTGGATCTGAGGAAGAAGGGAGGTAGAGGGAACTTTGAGAAAGGGAGGGATGCGAAACTGCTACCAGGTTGTATTATATAAGAGAAAATATATTCAGTTAAAAATAGAATGTGTCCCAATGAAAGCAGCCTTAAGAGGAAAATTCATAGCACTAGATGCGTATATGAAAAACCTAGAGAAATCTCACACTAGAGAACTAACAGCACAGCTGAAAGCCTTAGAACAATTAGAAGAAAACTCACCTAGAAGGAGAAGACGGCAGGAAACAATCAAACTTAGAGTTGAAATCAATACAATTGAAACAAAAGGAACAATACAAAGAATCAATGAATCTAAGAGCTGGTTCTTTGAGAAAGTTAGCAAGATAAGCTCTTAGCCAAAATAATCAAAAAACACAGAGAGAGTGCTCAAATCAACAAAATCAGAAACGAAAAGGGGGACATAACAACAGACCCCCAGGAAATACAGAGAATTATCAGATCATATTTTGAAAATCTGTATTCCACAAAAATGGAAAACCTAGAAGAAATGGACAGCTTTCTGGACAGGTACCATCTACCAACATTAAATGAAGATCAGATTAATTACCTAAACAGGCCTATAACCCTTAAGGAAATTGAAGCTGTCATTAAAAACCTCCCCAAAAATAAAAGCCCTGGTCCAGATGGTTTCAGTGCCGAATTCTACCAGACATTCAAAGAAGAATTACTACTGTTACTACTCAAACTATTTCACACAGTAGAAACTGAAGGAATATTGCCAAATTCCTTTTATGAGGCCACAATCACCCTAATACCCAAGCCACTCAAAGACACAACAAAGAAGGAGAATTACAGACCAATTTCCTTCATGAATATTGATGCAAATATTCTCAACAAAATTTTGGCAAGCCGTACACAACAATGTATAAAAGATATCATCCACCACAACCAAGTAGGCTTCATGCCAGAAGTGCAGGGCTGGTTTAACATACGAAAAACTGTAAATGTTATCCATCATATAAACAAACTAAAGGAACAAAACCACATGATCATATCCTTAGATGTGGAAAAAGCCTTTGACAAAATCCAACATTCCTTTGTGATTAAAGCCCTAGAGAGATCAGGAATACAGGGAGAATACCTAAATATAATAAAGGTGATTTACAAGAAGCCGACAGCCAGTATCAAACTTAATGGAGAAAAACTCAAAGAAATCCCACTAAAGTCAGGAACTAGACAGGGATGTCCTCTCTCCCCTTATCTATTCAATATAGTTCTCAAAGTTTTAGCTAAAGCAATAAGGGAACGAAAAGAGATTAAAGAAATACAAATTGGAAAAGAAGAAGTGAAGCTATCTCTATTTGCAGATGATATGATTGTATACATAAGTGACCCACAAAATTCTTCCAAGGAACTGCTACAGCTGATAAACACCTTCAGCAATGTAGCAGGGTACAGATTAACTCCAAAAAATCAGTAGCCCTTCTATACACTAAAGTTAGAAGAGCTGAAAAAGAAACAGGGGAAACATTACCCTTCATAATAGCTGCAAATAATACTAAATACCTTGGAGTAACTATAACCAAAGAAGTAACAGACCTATTTGACAAAAATTTTAAATTACTGAAGAAAGAAATTGAAGAGGATATCAGAAAATGGAAAGCTCTCCCATGTTTCTGGATTGGTAGGATCAACATAGTAAAAATGGCAATTCTACCAAAGGCAATCTACAGATTCAATACACTGCCCATCAAAATCCCAACACAATATTTTTTGGACCTTGAAAGAACAATACTCAATTTCATTTGGAATAACAGGAAAGCCAGGATTGCCAAAACAATTGTACTCAACAAAAGAACCTCAGGAGGTATCATCATCCCTGACTTCAAGCTATATTATAGAGCTACAGTAATAAATACAGCCTAGTACTGGCATAAAAACAGACTTGTGGACCAATAGAACAGAACTGAAGATCCAGACATTAACACAAAAACCTATGAACACCAGATCTTTGACAAAGAGGCCCAAAACATTCAATGGAAAAAAGATAGTATATTTAACAAATGGTGTTGGCATAGCTGAATGGAAGTGTGTAGAAAAATGCAATTAGATCCAAGCCTGTCACCCTGAACAAAACTCAAATCCAAGTGGATCAAAGACCTCAACTTAAACCCAGCCACTTTGAACTTTATAGAAAAGAAAGTGGGAAATACACTTCTACTAATTGGCACAGGGACCACTTCCTAAATATAACACCAGTGGCACAGACACTAAAACCATCAATCAATAAGTGGGATCTCCTGAAGCTAGGAAGCTTCTGCAAAGCCAATGACACTGTCAATAGGACAAAACGACAGCCTACAAAATGGGAAAAGATTTTCACTAATGCTACAAATGATAGAGGACTGATCTCTAAGATATATAAAGAACTCAAGAATCTAGAGCCCAAAATCTTGAATAACCCAATGATAAAATGGGGTTCAGATCTAGAAAGGAAATTCTCAGCAGAAGAATTATGAATGGCTGAAAGGCACCTGAAAAAGTGCTCTTCATCTTTAGCCATCAGAGAAATGCAAATCAAAACAACTTTGAGATACCACCTAACACCTGTTAAATTGGCTAAGATAAAAGGCACAGATGACAGCCTATGCTGGAGAGGATGCGGAGTAAGGGGAACACTCCTCCATTGTTGGTGGGAGTGTAAGCTTGTTCAGCCACTTTGGAATGCAATATGGCAGTTTCTCAGAAAATTGAGAATCAATCTCCCAAGGAAACAGCAATACCACTTCTGGGTGTATAACCTAAAGAGGCACATTCACACTCCAATGGTATTAGCTCAACTATGTTCATAGTAGCATTATTTGTAATAGCAAGAACCTGGAAACAACCTAGATGTTCCTCAACTGAAGAATGGATTAACAAACTGTGGTACATCTACACAATGGAATAGTACTCAGCAGTAAGAAAAAATGATATGCTACAATTCACAGGCAAATGGATGAATTTGGAGAATATCCTCCTGAGCGAGATATCACAATCTCAGAAAGATAAGCAGGGGATGTACTCCCTCATTAGTGGTCTGTAAACAAACAAACCAGAAAAAAAGCCAAGCATGCCCAAGCTGCAAACCACAACCACTGAACACCTTGGGATCAGAGACACCCTGGACTGACCCTTTGGATCCCACTCCAACTATAGGAACACCTACCTCACTCTTTAGGGAGGGGGAACAAAACTGGATTTGCCAGGAGTGGAGACTGATCCAAGCATTATTGGGTCAGTGGGACCATAGGACTGTCTGCTTCCTGCCCAGGGAGGGGATGGTGATTTGCGGAGAAGAAAAAATGACCTGATGTGGTGGGAGGGGGAAGAGACCTTGAATAAGGATATACAGGGATGGAAAAAAAAATTCAGAGGGAAAGCTGAACACAAAGTAAATATATGTGTAGCAACCTTATTTGCATTATCATCCTTGATAAGTCATACTTAATATTTTTATCTTCTTTATAGTTATTGTTAACTTACTTCTCAGCATTTTAAATTCATTTTACTGTTTTTCTTGATAAATACAAAATAAATAAAGAAGAAAAAAATAGAATGTGTCCATGTATTTATGCTCTTTACCACTTAAAATTTTAACAGATTAATTCCTGGAAATTTTATTGAATATTGCCTTGATGTAAACAATGACTTGAATAAAAAGATGATGTTTTTAAAGTAAATTAGCATGTTGCTTTCAAAGTTTTTTTGGTTTAACATTTAGAAAAAAGACTTTTTTCTTTCTTCTTCTTCTTCTTCTTTTTCTTATTATTATTATTATTATTAACAAAGAAGTCACGCTTTCTATCCCTGTATATCCTTATTCAAGGTCCCTTCCCACTCCTGCCACATCAGGTCATTTTTCTTCTCCGCAACTCCCCATCCCTTCCCTGGGAGGGCAGCAGACAGTCCCATGGTCCCATTGACCCAATGACCCAATATTGCTTAGTTCAGGCTCCACTCCTGGCAGATCCAGTTTTCTCCCCCGTCCCTCAAAAGTGAGTCAGGTGTTCCTATAGTTGGAGTGGGGTTCGAAGGGTCAGTCCAGGGTGTCTCTGATCCCAAGCTGTTCAGTGGTTGTGGTTTGCAGCTTGGGCATGCTTGGCTTTTTTCTTGTTTGTTTACAGACCACTAATGAGTGAGTACATCCCCTGCTTATCTTTCTGAGTTTGTGATACCTCGCTCAGGAGGATATTCTCCAAATTCATCCATTTGCCTGCAAATTTTAGGATATCATTTTTTCTTACTGCTGAGTAGTATTCCATTGTGTAGATGTACCACAGTTTGTTAATCCATTCTTCAGTTGAGGGACATCTAGGTTGTTTCCAGGTTCTTGCTATTACAAATAATGCTGCTATGAACATAGTTGAGAGAATGCTTTTGGAGTGCGACTGTGCCTCTATAGGGTATACACTCAGAAGTAGTATTGCTGGGTCCTTGGTGATTCTCAAGTTTTTGAGATACTGCCATACTGAGTTCCAAAGTGGCTGAACAAGCTTACACTCCCACCAACAATGGAGGAGTGTCCCCCTTACTCCGCATCCTCTCCAGCATAGGCTGTCCTCTGTCTCTTTTATCTTAGCCAATCTGACATGTGTCAGGTGGTATCTCAAAGTTGTTTTGATTTGCATTTCTCTGATGGCTAAAGATCATGAGCACTTTTTCAGGTGCCTTTCAGCCATTCATAATTCTTCTGCTGAGAATTCCCTTTTTAGATCTGTACCCCATTTTTTCATTGAGTTATTCAAGATTGTGGGCTCTAGATTCTTGAGTTCTTTATATATCTTAGAGATCAGTCCTCTATCACTGTAGCATTGGTTAAAATCTTTTCCCTTCCTGTAGGCTGTCGTTTTGTCCTATTGACAGTGTCCTTGGCTTTACAGAGGCTTCTTAGCTTCAGGAGATCCCACTTATTGATTTATTGGTCTTAGTGTCTGTGCCACTGGTGTTATATTTAGGAAGTGGTCACCTGTGCCAATTGGTAGAAGTGTATTTCCCACTTTCTTTTCTATCAAGCTTAAAGTGGCTGGGTTTATGTTGAGGTCTTTGATCCACTTGGATTTTAGTTTTGTGCAGGGTGACAGGCTCAGATCTATTTACATTTTTCTACACACTTCCATCCAGCTATGCCAACATGAAAAAAGACTTTTCAACCTAGCCAAAAGTGTACAGAAAGAATTACGTTCAGATATCTCTATTTAAAAGTACAATAGCCCTTTAAAAAGATTTTCTGAGCATTTGTAAAAAAAAATAATTAATTTAACTAACCATTTAGCAATTACTTTGACAACAAATTGCTGATATGTTAATGGTTATATTAATGACAAAATATAAACTAGAACTATATATTAATATTCTAATGTCTTTCTAATGTTAATCTTAGTTATGCAAATAAGTTCTACTTAATAGAGAAAATGTGACTGATTTAAATGAAATATATTTCAAATACATACATCATAAGAAAATGTGCACATACAAACTGAAAGAAATTATGCTGGATATTACAACAAAATACCCATTAAGTTGTCTCAAAATTACATTATTTTTTAGAATTTTGTTTCTAATTTCAAGAACTTCAGACAGAAAAAATTGAAAATTGCAATTCTCTTAAATTAAAAAAATAAAATTATATGGCACAGACAAGCAAATAATATTTCTACTATATTTCTATAATTTTTATTTTAAAAAAGATCTAAATTCATTGACAAAAAAGACTAAGATGAAAAAGAGAAAAGTAAAAAAGAAAGAGAGGGATAACAAAACTCAGAGAAACTGACAGAAGTAATTTTAAGGATTATAGTATAAAGAATGTGTGAGATACACTTTTGCAATCTAGGAGTCAGACAAAATACACTTATTTGTTCAGCTTTGGAGAGGATTATGATGGAAAGACAATATAATGTAACAGATTTTCAATTTACATATGTAGGAACAGTAGCTTTATCAATAATGCTTTACTACTTGATATATGTATTGATCCACAAGTGTGGCTGCTAATGGTGATTGTCAATTGAGTATGTATGCAAGTAACCAAAATCCTAGATTCCTCCATTTACCTCCCTACTTACCCAATATTCTCTCTGTGTGTCTGTCTGTCTGTCTCTCTCTCTTCTTTAAAACAATCCAAAATAAGCAAGAAACACTAACACACATAAAACCTAAAACAAAGCCATAAAAATAAAAATTTAGACATCAAAATTAACAAGTAAAAGACAAAGAAGACAATAAATTCTCAAACTCAATAATACGAGTCAAAAAGTTTACAAAAATAATATTGAGTTTGTTTTCTGTTGGTCAACTCCTCTTGGGGATGGAGGTTGCTCTGAAATGTGGTTACTATGCCAATAATAATCTACTGGAAAAAAACTGAATTTTTTTGTCTGTTTGTACAAATGGCTGATAGTTTCTTGATTGGGAGTAGGAACCTGCATCCACTTCTCACAGCGTTGAGACCCCCTACATCACTCTGGCTCTTACACTCTTTATGCATAGATTTTTGAGCCTGGAATGAAGATTTGATAAAGATATCCTGCCAGGAGCTGAGGGCTAAAGCCCCCATTAAGCTATACCATGAATTCAGGCGATTTCCTTTTACTATGAGTTTAGTCTCTTCCCAGACAACAGGTGACTCCCTTCCACTTAGGCAATTGACTAATAATAGATAGATTTCCATAGTAACACATCCTGTTTAGGAAAACATCTTTTAACTGTACAATTTCCTCACCCCATGTGTCTATATGCACTTCTGCCATTTGAGTTTCTATTTAACTGCTGGCTGAAAAATAAAGTTTTAGAGCTTGATCAGAACTTTTGTCTTGCTCTTGTCTTGTTTGTTTCTTTGTGTTTCTTATCCCTCCATTTGCCTGCCCCTACTTTAGGTCTATGTTGAAGACCTCGTTGGCCAGGGCAATTGGCACCCACTATGCCCAAAGCCGGGGGAGTGAGGGTGGCAGTCACAACATGCATCTCACTTTAAGAAGGCTGTGGTGAAATGTTTTTTGTATGTTGTAAATAAAGTATTGTTTTGGCTTATGCACAGCACCGTAGAAGTGAGTAGAGAATTAGCGTAGGCAGGCAAGTAGAAGGGTAGAGTTAAGCCAGTCTTTATTTGACTCTCGACGAAAGAACATGTAGAGGTACAGGGCTGAGCCATGGGCTGAGCTGTGTGGTGAAAAGATAAATAGAAATGGGTTGAATTAAGATAAAAGAGTTAGCTAATAATGTGCTTGAGAGATGGGCCAAACAGTTTAAATGATTTAAGCATGTGATTTATTTTTTGGGGTGACAAAGTTGCCACAAACCAAGTTTTAACTGCCGCCGCGCGCGCCAGGTCATGATACTAATATAACTCATTTAAAATTATAATACATAATTTAAAAATGCAGATTAATAGTCATCTATGATAACCAGACTTATAGTCATGTTAGTTAAGTTTTTATAGGTATATAAAGATATATTTCAATTAGTTAAATAGTCTTCAAACACTTCAAAGACATACAAAATATGACATTTAAAATATTTTAAGAACTTAAACTTTTCTAGATAGTGTGACAGGTCTGCTCCTGGCAGCACTAATATATTTCAAAAAATAATAAACATTAAAAAAAACTTCATGTAAAATTTATTTTGTGACAACAGTTAACCATTAGACAAAAAACTGTTCTGATACTGACTGCTTGATGATATGCTATATAAACTAGACATGCAGGTTCCATAAGAAAGTGACCTCTAAACTTTGACAAAACAAGCCAAGATGGTCCTTCAGGTTCCTGCATTGCAAAAAAACATTGCCAGACATTCTTCAAGACACAAAGAAAAACAACTAATAGACTGTGTCAGATTTCCTACATCACTAAAACGTTTGCCAAAGACTTTGGGCCATAAAGGCTAAAAATAGATGCCCCAACATTACATAAAAACTGTAGATGACTGTCCAGGCAGACATGAGTCATCTCTGTCATTTTCTAGACTTTAAAAGTTGCTTTCACTTCCTGTTTATTTAGATAATATTATATCCTTCTATAGTCTTTGATGTGGTTAAAGGTTTAATAATTATAGATATAATTCTTTTTAGTTTAAAAGATATAATAAATATAAAACTTTAGACTCACAATGATAAGATAGATAATAAAATATTCTCTTTAATTTCATAAATACAAATAGACTAAATATTGCGACTATAATTCCTACTTAAAAACTGTTCTGTTATAATTTTGCTATATAAAAATTAAAACCTTCCTTTTTAATTAGACAAAAAAAAGAAATGTGGTTAAATGTTCTTTGTATGCTGTAAATAAAGCACTGTTTTGGCCTATGCACAGCACCATAAAAGTGAGTAGAGAATCAGCACAGGCAAGCAAGGAGAAGGGAAGAGTTAAGGCAGTCTCCATCCGACCCCTGAAGAAAGAACATGTAGAGGTACAGGGCTGAGCCATGGGCTGAGCCACTGTAGGGTGTGGTTGGCCCTTGCGCAACTTGCTGGAACATTGCATCATGTTCCCCAGCTATTGTACCTCTGCCGCTTATGCTAATTAGGCGCTGAGTAGTAACCTATCCGATGTGATCCCTGACTATGCTAATTTGGCACTCCTTACCACCTATCACCAGCTATATGCTAATGAGGCATTACTTTGGGTGCCAATCATATGGCTACACATGTCCCAGTTTCCCTATATAAGCAGGCTGCATTTCAGGCATGGGGTCTTTCTTCCACCATTCTACCTCACCTGAGCTATACTCCAATAAAGTGTGATGCGAGAAGAATCATGCATGTGGTGACTCATCATTCTGCAGACCAGAAAGCTGCTCGCCACAAGTGGCGCCAAAACCCGGGAATCTTTGTACCCTGCAAGGAAGACCGATTCAGAACTCAACACACGGAGTGAACCATCGGTGAGTAGTCTGTCCAGATATGTGGGTGTTCCTGGGAGGTCTAGAGCCTGAGATCTTTGCTGCAGTTTTTTTTCATCCTAGTTGTCCTGATTTTTCTTGCCTGCTTGTGGCTGCAGTACCACCAACCTGGCAAGGAGTGCCTTCCCTGGCCGTGTGATAAAGCAAATGTGTGTCCGATCTAATAAGCTGCTCGTAGATCAGAGTGCAAGATGGGGAACAAATTGTCTGCTGACCCCATGACTGAGTTCCATGAACCTATTCAGGCTATATTGAGTAGCCGAAAGCTAAAGCTTTCCCACAGAACCATAAGTTGGTTGCTGGAAAATATCGAAAGCAGTGCTCCGTGGTTCAGGGTGTCGGGAGTTTGACTATTCCATCATGGGAAAAACTTGGCAGGGATCTAGAGAAATGTAACACTGAGGAAACACTTTCCCGAGGCACCCTTCCGCTATGGTGTATGATCTATGATTGCCTAAAGGATGGAAAATATGAAGACATTATTCAGCGAGGATGTAAGGCTCTCAGTATATGCCAGGATAGCGCATCAGAAAATGGAGGCACAGGGACTACAAAAGATAGGCCTAAGAAAAAGAAAAAGGAAAAGAAAAATTCAGAACCAATGCCAGGACTGTACCCAGTCCTAGATGAATTTAAAGATTTATATATATCTCAAGATGAGCTAGACCCTGAGGAGGAGGAAGATCTAGAGGAGGCAGCTGCAGCCTATGAGCGAGAACGCTATGATCCCCCGCTGCTCGGTCAATCACCACCTTTCAATCCCTCAAAGGCTAGAGATACTGTTCCCCCTCCTTTAGGGAACAAGTTGGGATGCACATTCATCCCCCAGGAAGTATGGTCTGGGATGACCACAGCCTTCCCTGTGTTTGAGGATCCAGCCACATGTGGCCGATATTATGAAGTAATTGACCATAAGATTATTAAAGACCTTGCAGAGGCAGCAAAAAGAGATGGTGTAGCTGCCAACTATACCATCATGTTCCTGCAGCGCCTTACGCACAATGCCTTAACACCCACTGATTGGCAAGACATTGCCAGAGCCTGCTTAACTATGGGGCAATATTTAGACTGGAAGTCAATTGTGACTGATCTGGCATATAGTCAGGTTCGGGAGAATGCTGCCAATGGGCAGCCAGCATGGAGTGCAGATATGCTGTTTGTGCAAGGACAATGGGTAAATAATCAGACAGCACATTCTGTGGAAGTTTATAATCAAATAAACACCATCAATATGAGGACTTGGCGAGCCCTCCCCAATAAGGGGGAAGTCACAGGGAACCTAACCAAAATAATACAGGGCAGCATTGAACCATTTTCTGACTTTGTAGCTCGAATGATGGATGGAGCGGGGTGAATTTTTGGTGATGTGGAAACCACACTGCCGCTAGTAAAGCAATTAGTTTATGAGCAGTGTACAAAAGAGTGCCATAGGGCTATCACCCCACACAAAGAAAAGGGTGTAGAATATTGGATGAAAACGTGCCGAGAAATAGGAGGACCTTTATCAAATGCGGGACTCGCCGCTGCTGTGATGGCTGCTTCTCGTGGTAATAAAGGTTCTAACAGCAGCAGGGTGTGTTTTCGGTGCGGCAAGCCTGGGCATATTAAAAGACAGTGCCGAAAGGCTGCCCCCATGACAAGGACAAAACTGCCTCAAGCAGTGAAGACTCCAGGGACATGTCCAAGATGTAGAAAGGGCAAACACTGGGCTAATGAATGTAGGTCTGTTAAGGACATTAATGGGCAACCCATTCAACCTGCTGCCCATGTAGTTAGTCCAAAAAACGGGGTAGCGGGCCCTTGGTCTCAGGGCCCAAAAATATTTGGGGCCAACGAGGAGGTGAATTTCCAACTACTCAGGCCCCAAGACAAGCCACGTCAGGCTCTGCAGGGCTGGACCTCCGTGCCACCTCCAGAATGGTACTAACAACAGGCATGGGAATACAACCCTTAGACACAGACATGCAAGGGCTGCTCCCAAAAGGGACAGTTGAGCTAGTGTTAGGCCGCTCCTCTTCCACCTTACAGGGACTCATTGTTATGCCTGGAGTTATTGACCCAGATTATACTGGAGTCATCAAAGTAATGTGTCAATCCCCTCGAAGGATAATTACCATAACCCCTGGTGATCACATTGCACAATTATTAGTCTTGCCCTCTTTCCACGACAGTTACCCCGCATACTCAGAAAAATGGGGATCCAAGGGCTTTGGATCCACCGGAGTTGATTTGGCTTTTCTGTCACTATCTCTTAATGACTGCCCCATGTTTGATCTTATAATAGAAGGGAGAAAACTTCAAGGATTGGTAGATACTGGAGCAGACAGAAGTATAATTACAATTAGAGATTGGCCATGATCATGGCCACTTCAGACATCTTCACAGACCTTGCAAGGTTTAGGTTACACAGATGCCCCTAGAATCAGCTCTAAGGAATTGACAAGGAAAAAAGAGGACCAAAAGGAGAAATTTCAGCCTTTTGTAATTGAAGGACTGCCAATTAATCTATGGGGCAGGGATATCCAGAGTCAAATGAATCTTAAGCTTACTAATGATTATTCTGACACAGCAAAAAATATCATGTTTAGATCAGGGTTTGTTCCTAGCAAAAGATTAGGGCATAATTTACAAGGTATTACCACACCAATAGAGGCTCAAGGAAACGCCAATCAGCAAAGCTTGGGTTTTTCACAGGGGCTACTAAGCCTATGATTCCTATCTCATGGATGACCACTGCACCTGTGTGGGCACCTCAGTGGCCTCTGTTGAAAGAAAAATTGGACACAGCCTCTATGTTGGCTCAGGAACAGTTACAGCTGGGACACTTAGAGCCCTTGCCATCCCCCTAGAATACTCCCATATTTGTTAGCAGGAAGAAATCAGGAAAATTGCGCTTACTTCACAATCTGTGTGCCATAAATCAACAAATGCAAGTCATGGGACCCATTCAGAGGGGTCTACCAGCTTTAACAGCTATTCCAAAGAACTGGTCTGTTGTAGTGGTAGATATTAAAGATTGTTTCTTTTCCATTCCCCTAAATAGTCAGGATAAGGAAAGATTTGCTTTTATTTTACCCTCTATTAATCATGAACAGCCCAATAAGCGATATCAGTGGATTGTTCATCCTCAAGGTATGGCCAATAGCCCTACAATGTGTCAACTTTATGTAGATAGGGCTTTACAGTCAGTAAGAGATAAGTTTCCCCGTGTTAGAATTGTACATTATATGGATGATATTTTGCTTGCAGCCCCTTCTATGAGATTGTTAGAATTAGCATTAAGTTTGTTAACCAAGGAATTAAAAGATAAAAGTTTATTTATTGCTCCGGAGAAGATACAGAAGGGAGGAGCTATTGAATTTTTAGGAGCTATTATTCAGAATGCCCATGTTAGACCACAAAAGGTAGAAATTAGGACCAATTGCTTAAGGACTTTAAATGATTTTCAAACATTGCTTGGGGATATAAATTGGATTCGACCATATCTGAAATTAACTCGTTTTGAGCTTAAACCCTTATTTGATATTTTAGAGGGAAACCCCGATCTTAATTCCCCACGCCAGCTAACGCCAGAGGCCCAGATAGCACTTCAAAAGGTAGACCAAGCAATTACTAGGGCACAGTTGGTACGCTGTGATGAATCCAAGCCTATTTGGATGTGTATCCTCCCCACTTTAGGCTTTCCAACTGGTGTTCTTTGGCAAGAAGGGCCTCTATTGTGGATTCATACTAAATCTACAGGGATGAGAACCTTGTCCCACTATCCATCCATGATGGCTTTGGTTGCATTATTAGGCATTAAACAATCTATTACATCTTTTGCCAAGACACCTGACCGACTTATAGTCCCTTATACAAAAGAACAAGTAGAGATATTGGGTGCCACTACCTCAGAATGGGCTATATTGCTTTGTGCATTTTCTGGTACAACTGATAATCATTTGCCCAAGAGTGAACTTTTAAGATTCGTAGTTCAGCAGCCTGTGGTGTTTCCTCGAATCACAAGGGAGCAACCATTGAGCAATGCCTTAACCATCTACATGGATGGGTCTAAGACTGGGAAGGGAGCCTACATGGGTGCAAGGAGGCTCACCTGTAACTGTTGAGTGCCGTCCAAATGCTCCCCAAATAGTAGAATGCCAAGTGGTTTTAGAGGTTTTTAAATGTTTTCCTGAGTCTTTTAATTTGGTATCTGATTCATCATATGTGGTGAATGCTGTTAAAAATTTAGAAATCATTTCCTATATTAAACCCTCTAGTATGGTAGCCTCACTTTTAGCAGGAATAAGAGATTAGATTTTGCATCAATCCAATCCCTTTTATATTATTCATATCTGAGCTCAGGTTACCTGGTCCTGTGGCAAAAGCCAATGAACAAATCGATCTGACAACGCGCATTTTTGTAGCATTGGACTTTGAAACACAAGCACGAGAGTTTCATAGCTTATACCATGTTTCATCTACTGTTTTAAGAACTAAATTTAAAATTTCTAGGGAGATCGCTAGGAATATTGTGAAAAAGCTGTTCTGCTTGTGTGCCTGCTCAGAAAACAGAGGTTAATCCCAGAGGCATTTTTCCACTTGAAATTTGGCAGATGGATGTTACCCATGTTCCATCCTTTGGAAAGCTTCAGTATGTGCATGTCTCCACTGATACATGTTCTGGGGTAATATACGCTACACCTCTTTCTGGGGAAAGGGTTCACAATGTCATTACCCACTGCCTTGAAGCTTGGGCCACTTTGGGCAAGCCTGATACACTGAAAACAGAGAACGGGCCAGCCTATGCATCTAAGAGTTTTGCCTCATTTTGTCACAAAATGCAAGAGAAACATATCACAGGCCTTCCCTATAATCCACAAGGGCAAGGGATAATAGAGCATGCGCATTGTATGCTCAAGGACTTCCTGCAAAAACACACAGGGGGAATAGCAGAGAATTGCACCCCCAAACAAAGGCTCTCTCTTGCTTTATTCACTAAAAATTTTCTAAATTTAAGCGATAAAAATGAAACCGTTGCCAAACTTCATATCATGTCAGAACCCAACAATCAAGGCAAAGTTATGTGGAAGGATGTACTTTCTAATCAGTGGCGGAGCCTGGATCGCGTTATCGTTTGATCCAGGGCATCTTTATGTGTTTCTCCACAGAAACAGGAGCCAGTCTGGGTGCCATCAAGATTGATGAGACGCGTTGAGGACGACTCTAAGGATGATGCTGATATGGATACTCCTGACCGTCTTCCCTCTGATTCAGGTGGAAAAAATGATACTCTGGGGGATTAGTCGGACCTGGCCATTACCTATGCCAGTCCATGCTCAGTCCAGAGTTCTCCCTATGATATTTTCCAATTCATGTGAATTAGATGTCCCTTGTGCCCAGCCCCTTTCCATGGATTGGGCAGAATATAATGCTAGTAATATTAATTTGAATCAGTCACTTTGTTTTAGTCTTAAAGAGAATGATGACTGTATTTTTTAGCCAGTAAAAACTTGACTTATTGGGTAAACCCCCTAAAGGACAATCAAGTTCCCGTGCATATGTTGACTGAGGCTTTGGGACAGATAGCTACTGGTTCTTCCTCTGGCGTAGGATCAGAAGTTAATGAAAATCACGAGGTGAATGTTACCACCATGATCCTGACTCATGAAGGGATAGTTCCATTACATAACAATAATAAGAACAGACAAAATACCACAAGACCTATAGTTGCTCCCTATTGTGAACCATTTATAAGTAGTTTTCCTACCTTCACTTCCTGCCAAGATAGAAGTTGGGGAAATAAACAGCTTAATCCAGGATTTGAATTCTCTCCTGGCTTGAGGCCCTATATGGGAAATGTTGAGAAATCTGATAACACAACTTGGTTTACTGAAGGATGGCCATTCTTTTCCTGGGTATTGATTAATGAGGCAGGGGCCAGTATGGATGTTTCTGCTCTTGTGAACTTGCAAGGATCCTTGGGTAAGGTTTATAATGTGTCAGGTGTGATGAAGTCAGGTAATGGAACAAGGATGAAATTGAAATTAACATCTTATAACAACGAGGTTAGCAATTACACAGGGTCAGCAGCTTTGGTGTGTTTGAAGTCACCTTTTATGTTTCTCTTGACTAACTCTAGTAAAAACTGCTGCACCGTTTCAGGCAGTTGTTGGTTGGCAGAGTGTTGGAATGGATCAGTGGTGACTACAGCAGTAGTTGTTAGAATGCCTACCTCTGTCCCCATGCCTGTGGAAGCTGACCCAGAGCAGTTCCCTATGATGAGTCTGTTACGCCATAAGAGGGACTTCGGCATTACGGCCGCTATTGTGGCTGCCATTACCATTTCAGCAACTGCAGCAGTTACTGCAGGTGTAGCCATGGCCAGCCAAGTCAAGTCTGCCCAGGAAATTAATGATATTGTGGCTCAAACTTCACAAATTTTAGAGGAGCAAGCACAGGTTTAATTCCCATTTGCTGAGTGGTATCCTTGCCACCAATGAAAGAGTAAATTTACTAGAAGAGGTTATTGAAGATGTATATGGCCTAATACAAGTGGGCTGTGTACAGAAGTTAGGGCATGTTTGTGTTACCCCTATTGTTGTTTCAGATGCTTTGAATGAAAGTCGAAGAACTGGAGAATTTTTAAGTGGGAATTGGTCTATGGAGGCCGAAAAGATGATCCTTAAGCAAAAGTTCCAGATCGCATGTTTGAATGCTATAAGATTGGAGCCTGTTACACTTGGGGACTTTACTTCTTGGCTCACTTCTGCCCTTTCCTTTTTCAAGGAGTGGGTGGGAGTGGGAATCTTTGCAGTCTGCTGTTTATTTGGGGTTGTTTTTTGCCTCTGGCTGGTTTGCCGTATCCGCATCAGAGCATCGTGAAAAGGTCCTACTCACTCAGGCACTCTTGGCTGTTAATGAAGGGCACTCCCCCACAGCCTGGCTCTCCGATCTTAGTGACTTATAATGATTGCCCTTGCACAGAGAGGCTTTAGCTGCCATTGCACCTCTATAGGGAATCATTCTCCTCTGAGGCGGCCTTTGCACCCTGCTGCCCTCACTGGCCTTGCAAGCAGGAAGACGTCTCAGGGATCCTGGCAGCAGGAAGCAGCCTTCAAGCGGTGGGCACATCATGAGGTGAACACCTGTACAGACTATATCCTGTCTGTGCCATTAGAAAAACAAAAAGGGGGAGATGTAGGGCACGGTTGGCCCTTGCGCAACTTGCTGGAACATTGCATCATGTTCCCCAGCTATTGCACCTGTGCCGCTTATGCTAATTAGGCGCTGAGTAGTAACCTATCCGATGTGATCCCTGACTATGCTAATTTGGCACTCTTTACCACCTATCACCAGCTATATGCTAATGAGGCATTACTTTGGGCACCAATCATATGGCTACATGCGTCCCAGTTTCCCTATATAAGCAGGCTGCATTTCAGGCCCGGGGTCTTTCTTCCACCATTCTACCTCAACTGAGCTATACTCCAATAAAGTGTCATCTGAGAAGAATCGTGCATGTGGTGACTCGTCATTCTGCTGGCCAGAAAGCCGCTCACCACAAGCCACATGATGAAAAGATAAATAGAAATGGGTTGAATTAAGATAAAAGAGCTAGCTAATAATGTACTTGAGGCATGGGCCAAACAGTTTAAATGATATAAGCATGTGATTCATTTCTTTGGGTGACAAAGCTGCCACTAACCAGATTCCAACCTCCACTGCACGCACCAGGTCACAAACCTCCTGACCCAAAACGGGCGCCGAGAAAAACTTTCTACAACAGAAGGCTGTTTATTTACCTTGGATCACCATGACCTCCTTGATTTTGAGGGAAGATCTGCACTGTGATCAACAAGGAGCTGTCTGACTGTTAGTAAGAAAAAGGATCTTACAAGTTTTCTTGATTTTATTGGAGATGTCTGCCCCTGGTTTCTACAGGAGGGGACTATTGATGAAATGAGGTGGAGGAGAGTGGGTAATTGCCTCCAGAATTATTACAATGCCATTTCCCTGAAAAGGTCCATATCCAGGCCTTGTCTTATTGGAATTTAATAAATGATTTTTTAAGAATATGTAACTATTTCCAGGATATTCAGAAAGCTATTAAGGAGGGACAAAAGACTCTTCAATGAGTCTCGTGTCCTCCTTCTAGTTGTGGCAACCTCCAATCCACAACAGAGCTCAGAAATATTGACCTGGTCCAATGATGAGGGAAATTCTGGAACTATTGTACCGTATGTTGTGTCTGGTTTACCTCTGAATTTTTGGGGCAGAAATATACTTGCTCAGATGAATGCTATTATGCATAGTCTGAGTGCTGCTGTTACTCATCAAATGCTAAAGGAGGGATATTTACCAGAACAGGAATTAGGAAGGAATAAAAGACAGCATTTCTGCTACTCAGAGACATGATCTCTCAGAATTAGACCTAAAAATTTACTCTAGCAGCTATTGACATTCCTGTATCCCATGCAGATAAGATCACATGGAGGTCTGACACTCCTGTATGGGTTGATCAATGGCCTTTAAGTGCAGAAAAGCTGATGGCTGCTACAGCCTCAGTATATGAACAGCTTGCAACAGGTCACATTGAGCCAACTAACTCCCCCTGGGAACACCCCCATTTTGTAATTAAACAGAACTCAAATAAACGGAGGCTGTTACAAGACTTGAGGGAGATTTATAAAACCATGGTCCCCATGGAGACCCTATATCCTGGATTGCCCTCCCTCATTGCTATTCCTTTAGGCTATTTAAAGATTGTAATTGATCTTAAGGACTTTTTTTTTTACTATCCCCTTATACCGAAATGATAGGCAGTAATTTGACTTTAGCTTGCTTAAGACTCATTTCCAAGGACCTATGCCCATTACCCATGGAAGGTCTTGTGACAGGGCTTGGCCAACAGTCCTACCTTGTATTAAAAGTTGTTGCCCAAACTATAGATCCCCTAAGAGATAAAGGGCCTCAGATTTATATGATCCATTACATGGACAACATTCTTTCGGCTGGATCTGATAGTGCCCAGTTACTTCTTTGCTGCCAAGACTTGTCCCATAATTTAGCGACTTAAGGTCTTCAAATAGCTCCAGAGAAGATTTGGTTAAAAGATCCTTATTTTTACTTAGGCTTTGAGCTTTACCAGCAAAAACATTTAACTCAGAAAATACAATTAAAATTTCTCACCTTCAAACATTGAATGATTTTCAAAAACTTTTAGGTGATATCAATTGGATCAGGCCCTCTCTTAAAGGTACTACTAGGGATTTAAAACCCCTTTTTACATTTTAAAAGAAATCCCTGACCCCTCTTCTCCCAGAAAGTTAACTCCTGATGAAATGACTGCCTTAAATTTAGTTAATAGGGCTATACAGAATCAGGGAGTTTCTTTTATTTTCCTATAATAAACCCCTTCTGCTTATTATATGTGCCACTGCCCATTCTCCTACTAGGATCTTCTGGCAAGAGAGTTTCTTACTTTGGGTTCACCTTCCAGCCTCCCCGAACAAGATGCTTGCTACTAATCCCTCCTTAGTTGCTAAGCTTATTATGTTAGAACATGAACAAAGCCACCAACTCTATGGCAAGAGTTGTTGTTAAGCTGATTCCTCCTTATACTAAGGAAGAGTTAGATTGGCTATTTCAGATCACCGATGAATGACCCATAGCTTGTTTCTCTTTTCTGGGAAAAATTGATAATGATTATCCTACTGAAAAGTTACTTCAATTTGCTAAGATACTACTTCCTCTCACCCCTTGTCCAACACTAGATGATTTTTACTGATGAATCTGCTAATGGAATTTCAGTATTTGTTATTGATGGGCAGGCTGCCTCATGCCACTATCCCTATTTGTCTGCTCAACTTGTAGAGCTGTATGTTGTTTTTTGGGTGTTTCAATTGTTATCTGATCAGGCTTTTAATCTGTATACAGACAGTGCTTACATAGCTCACTTAATTCCCCAGCTAGACCTCTTTATATATAAAACCCTCTACAAATGCTGCTCCCTTCTTTTCACAACTTCAGTGTTTGATTTCCTCTAGACACCACCCCTTTTTTGTGGGACATCTTCAATCCCAGTCTGATTTGCCTGGACCACTAACCAAGGGAAATGCCCTTGCTGATGTGGCCACCCATCTTGCCTTTTCAATAATGCAAGAATCCCTCCCTCAAGCTGTTAAAGCACATAAGTCGCATCATTTAAATTCACAAACATTACACTTACTCTTTAAACTCACCAGATAACAGGCCAGACACACAGTCAAACAGTGACCTACCTGTGTCACCTCCTTGCCATTTAGGAGTAATCTCTCAAGGTCTAGTCCCCTTGAGATTTGGCAAATGGATGTTACACATTTATCAGAATCTGGCAAACTTAAATATATTCATGTTACCATTGACACATTTAGTGGGTTTATCTTTGCCTCTCATTAGGCAAGGGGAAGCTTCCAAAAATGTTATTACACATGTTCTTAATTGTCTCTCAATAATGGGCCACCCCAAAATTATAAAAATTGATAATGGTCCAGGATATACAGAAAAATAATTTCAATACTTTTGCAACCAGCTCCAGATAAAACAAGTTACAGCTATTCCTTATAACCCTCAGGGTCAAGACATCATTGAACGAACTCATAAGACCCATAAAACTACTCCTCAGAAACTAAAAAAGGGAAACTTATATCCCACCAATGGATTCCCTAGGAATATCCTCAGTCATGCCCTGTTTGTCTTTAACTTCCTTACTTTGGACAAGGATGGAAGATCAGCAGCTGATCACCTTTGGCATCCTAATATACAAAAAGGATATGCAATGGTCATGTGGAAAGGTCCACTGACATTTTAATGGAAAGGGCCAAACCCAGTACTAATATGGGGTCAAGGGTCAGCTTGTGTCTATGATACTCAAGATGATGTACCCAGATGGCTGCCAGAAAGCTTGTTAAAACAAGTAGATATCAATAACGATAACCCTAAACCCAGGAAATGAATCCCTCCCTGAGGACTACTAGTCTTCTTTACAGATGGAAACAACAAATGCTTGGAGAGGACTCTTCTGGACACTATGGACCCTGTGGACCTTTTCCCTGTCATCCTGGGATTGAGTGCCATCCGCCAGCTCCCGCTTTACATGGTTCTACTTCTTAATGGAGAATTATACTAATTATGCCAAGACTAAGAGCTTTGGGCACCTCTTGGCCACTACTGATTGACCTCCCATGGAATGCCAGAAACCCATGTTGTTGAATTTTACCAATTTTCAGGACCAGCCTGAAAAAACAGCTCCTGTACTTTTTTTTTTTTTTTTTTTTTTTTTTTTTTGTATGATCAGACTCAATTCTTTTGTAAGGATAGATGGATTGAGGAAAGTGTGTGATTCCCCTATTCCTTCTGCAATATTCATGATGCCCACCTTCCTGCCAGAGGCCAAATATTTGTCCAAAATGCTTGGAGCAGACACAAAGTCTGTTGCTCTACATCTAGGTTCATATTGGTTATATGAGATCCTTGGGACTCACGCTGGACCCGCCCCCTTAAAGGAGCCATGTATATGACAAGCCCCAATAGTAATATTTATATTTGGCGTCCTTACGTTCAGATCCAGTCCTCTGTCCATGTTAATATATTATAGAGGGAGGAGGAATAAACATCAGAATTATCCCATCTTTTTTTCTTCTTTTTGGCTTTCACTTCTTAGAGCAGGCCTCATGCTTGCCAACGTTACTGCTATTGGTAATGTTTCTGCCTGTTTTCCCTGTGAAGCATTGGGATGCCCCCCAACAGTGGTTTCTCTCCCTAGGCCTTTTAATTTCTCCATTGTGGATAGTCGCCTGGGGTTTTCTCCCATCCCCAATGTCCTCTTATTTCTTGCCTCAGGTCATGCTTAGTTTTTATTTTGCTTTTCAAATGCCTCTTCCTTACTGTATAATGTGACTAGCCCACCCTCTAGACCCTTTGTGACTGCAGGATTATTCTTTTGGTGCAATGGCACCCTTTATAAAAAACTGACTGTTCTCATTTCTGAAGAGCCACTTTGCCTGCCTGTAAACCTGGTGCCGCAGTTAACACTCCTGCTGGATTTTGGGGGTGGAACAGCCCACTGCCATCACTGATACAGCGTAAGAGAACAATGATGTTTTTGCCACTTGTGGCTGGTGTCTCCCTCACTGCCATCTCACTGGTTGCTCCTGGCTTGTCTGGAGGTGCTTTGGGTCACTCCCTCATAACTACAGCTCATTTGTCTCAACAGCTTCAGTTGGCCATAGAGACCTCTGCAGAATCCCTATCCTCCCTGCAAAGACATATAACTTCCCTTGCTCAGGTAACCCTGAAAAACCGAGTATGTTCATAGCAGCATTATTTGCAATAGCAAGAACTTGGAAACAACCTAAATGCTCCTCAACTGAAAAATGGGTTAACAAACTGTGGTACATCTACAAAATGGAGTACTACTCAGCAGAAAAAAAGAGGAAGAAAAATAAGATAACACATGAAATGTTTCAGGCAAATGGACAGAATTGGAGAATATCCTCCTAAGCAAGTATCACAAGCCCAGAAAGATAGGCATGGGATATACTTACTCATAAGTGGACTTTAGACAAAAAGCAAAGAATACACAAGCTGCAAACCACAACTTCTGAACAGCTTGGGATCAGAAGAAACTTAGGTGAGACATCCAGAGATTCCCCTAGGAAGAGAAAATAGAGATCATCTTAGCAAGTTGTAAACATAATGGGTTGAAACCAAGAAGAGATGGGAACAAATCATGAGAGAAGAAGATGGTTGATTGAGAGGACCAACAAAGAGGGAAAAAACAAAGATGGATATCTTGATAGAGGAAGCCAGTATGGGGTTGGAAAGAGACCGGGTGCTAGGGAAACCTTCAAGAATTCACAGAATGTCCCTGCCTAGGTCTCCCACCAATAGTGGAGGGGCTAACTAGAGAGGATTTCCTCTATTACTAAAAGAACAACCACCCTAAGAGTCATGACAGAGCCTACATTCAACAATGAAGAGAGGTGAAAGCAGAGATCTATGGCTGAACACTGGGCTGAGCTCCTGTCCAGCTGAGAGCAGGGGAGGAGAGTCTGTATGAGCAAGGAGATAGAGATCATGAGGAAAATCTGCACAGTGATGTCTGGCTGGATCTCTAGGGAGCTTACTGAATCAAGAACAGCCACCAGAGAACCATCAGGAAAAGGAATTAGGCTCTCCAAGGGTAGGCAACTGTTGATTGGCATTAGCATAGGCAGTATGTGAAGCCTCGAGGAGTGGGATCAGACTGTGTTCCCGTGTGTGGGCTGGTACCTTGGAGCCCATTCCCTGAAGAAGAGCACCTAACATAATCGTGATATGGGGATAAGGAAATCAGACTTGGCTGGAGTAGATGTGCCATGCTGAGCTGACCCACTTAGGGACTTTTTGCCCTTTTCGGGAGGCGATGGAGGTTGGAGGGAAGGGAAGCAGATGTGGGAGGCTGAAGGCTGACTGGGAGGGATTGGGAGAAGGGAAGGGAGAGGGAGCAAGGGATACATGAATTAAAAAAAGGACTTTTTTAATAAATAAAAGAAGAATTTTAAAAGAAAGAAAACTTCTGTAAAATTTTAAAAACATAGTGTGAAGAGCTGCCAAGAATTGCACATTTGTTTATCTAAAAACTTGATAAATCCTCAGAAGATGACTTCAATAAGAACTTTACAATGACAGCTGTCCAGATAGAAAATAAACAGGTGATATATGTTTAACGTAATTGCTAAAAAGGAAAATACAAGTTAAAATCACAAGGAGATGTCACTACATATCAATTAGAATAACTAATTAGCTAAATTATAACATCTGAAGAAACCAAGTGTTGACAAGAATGTTGTACTAATTAGAATTATCATACATTTGTGGTAGTCATGAGAATGAGTCATCTAGTTTGTAAATGGTTTATTTGTGGTCTGTATATTTAAAAATCCACCTTCTAACTCATATGTGTTTTCTAAGGTAAAAGGAAGTTTATACAGCTGTACAAGTTTGTCTTCTAATATAATTTTTTTCCATTAGGTGAAAACCTGAAACAATGCAAATATCTTTTCACTTTGAAATCATAGACAAATTGTGATATATCAGTACAATATAATACTATCCAGAAGTTAAAGGGCTGCTATGTCTGAACATAAATCATGCTAACTACAATGAAACAGAAATGCAACATTTTATATTATATGATTCCATTAGTACAGAATTCAATAGAACACCAGATAGCAACAGAAACAAATAAGTGTTTAGCAAAGATAGGACAAGATAGTAAATAGTTGATAGGAATTATTTATCAGGAAGTGTGAACATAATAAAAATTTTATGTTGTACTTGTGCATGTTCTTCCAATGCATTAATATGCAACAGATCATTGACTTACATACTTTAAGAATTTATTACTTGGAGGATTGCTGATAACTCAGTGCAGAAAAGTACTTGTTGTGCAAGCAGGAGGACCTGAGTTAAAATCCCCAGTCCTCAAGTACAGTGGCAGACATGGAAGCCTGGCTGGTATCCAGTACTGAGAGTCAGTGACCAGTAGATCCATGCCAGTAGCCACTGGCCATTTGGCCTGTATGAAATCCTGAGATTAAGGTTCAGTGGGAGATCTTGCCTAAGGCAGTAAAGCATAGACTGAGAAAGGAAGATAACTAATGTCTTCCGTTTATAGCCATATAAAAACAGAAGACAACCATACCTGTACATACATATGCATGGAAGACAGACAAACATGCCCACATAAGCAAACAGAACTTACCACATATATGCACACAGATAAACTGGTCATCAAATAGTTTTGTCTCTAGAAACTTATATTTAAAATTGTTAAATATTAACACTGCTTTTTATATCAAAAAATAAAGTTTTTCTCAACAGCAATTTTGTGATGGTTGTTGGGTTGACATTTTTCCAATAAAGAGAAAAAAGTCCAAATGGACTTACTTAAAGGTTGCCTACAACAATACTAACAAATTATGCTACCCGAAACACCAGTTTGCACAGGACATCAAAAGGACAGCTAATACTGTCTCCTTATACAATGGCTGAATCAAGGAGAGAAACTGAATGCATCTAGGAAGTGCTGATAGCTTTGCTGTCTTCCCCTCTGAGGAAAAGCATTATTTTATCTCTGAGAAGATTAGTAAATTTCTCTGAGAAAGGAAGAAATGTTTCTCCTATTAGGAGTAAAATTATCTTGAGAGATGACCATGTTTTTATATTATATTAGAGTGCAAATGTATCTAAAAAATTGATTATTAATGCCAGGATATTAAAAGCATGAGACAGGGCTACACAGAAAAACTCTGACTCAAAAACAAAATAATACAAAAGTGAGAGATTGTAGAAAAATTGCATCTTATATACTTCTTATTTTGCCTTTTATTTTCTGTCTTTCTGTAATCATACTTTAAATATTACATATCATATTTATATCCCCAGTGATGCCCTTAGTTTGAATATTACATATGATGTTAATGATTAGGTTTGTTAGAGTTGGAGATGGCTGGTGTAGACTGGATTTTTCTGTCCTTAAGCCGATTTCTCACAGGTATGTCTTTAAATCTTTTGTATTTCTTTCTCTTTCCATGATAATTTATAAATTTGCATTTATATTTATTACATAAAAATGTCAATGAAATATGTATTGAGGTAACAACTTACATATATCAGCTATAGCTTTTGAAATTATATTATGAATCAGAACTGTAATTTTCTGGGTTACATGCCTAAAAGTTACATAGTAACTAGGCTCATATAAAATATTTAAGGTATTTTATTTAAAATGTATTTATATTTTTATTCTTAGTAGTATTAATGTAGTTAATTGCTTTTTATGATGTTAGGAAAATTAATTAAGCAATTTATGCTAATCTGACAAAGACCTTAACCTTATTATAAAAATGCCACAGGAAAAATATGGTAAAATGTGAAAAGGATTAGAGAATGGAAATACTGATTAACATACTTTTTAAGGTTGATTTAAACCAAACAGAGCATGTCAGTACCATACTCATAAAAAAACCAATAATGTTTGAAAAATACATAAGACAACTACATACAGTTATCCTGTGGTCTAACATTTGTAGTTCCTAGAGGATTTATAGAGGCAGGGGGCCTAAAACCATTTGAGCTTCTTTACATTCTGCAGTGTATGTTTTAAGTGCCTAACATATGGCTAGTGTTAGGATTCCCTACAAATGGACTAGACAAAGACCCTTGTAGTTAACATCAGCTATTTAGTGAAGCTAAGTTTATTATTTTTCAAGATATAAAATTGAAAGATGATACTGGCAACATAACATCACAAAGTTCAATAATAGATAACTTTGTGAAATGGAGTGTCCATTGAGAAATCACGTCTAATTATGATAGGTCTGCATTTATTTGTTACTTGGCCCTTTTACTTTGTAACTCTTTGTATTCTTTCTTTATTTTGTATGTTTAGTTGTTTGATTATTTTGTGGCAAGTGGACTTTTGGGGGTCTATTTACTTGTTGTTCTTGTAAGTTTCTTATATCTTCATAGGCATGTCCTTCATATAATTTTTTTCTATAATTATATTGAATATATTTTCTGTGCCTTTGAGCTGGGATTCTTCTGTTCTTTTAATCGGTCCTGGAGATTTTATGTTATGAACTTTTTGGCTTCAGTGTTTTCTTTGACTGATGAATCTATTATCTCTATCAAATCTTCAATAACAGAGGCTCTCTCTTTTTATCTCTTACATTCTATTGATTATACCTGCATCTGAAGTTACTGTTCCTTTACTCAGGTATTTGATTTCCAGAGTTTCTTCAGTTTGTGCTTTCATTATTTCCTCTATTTTAATTTTCAAGTCTTGAACTGTTTTCTTCAGGTTTTTTTTTTTTTTTTTTTTTTTTTTTTTTTTTTTTTTTTTTTTTTTTTTTTTTTT
>PVIH01008851.1:0-12640 GCA_004025045.1 Sigmodon hispidus | reverse complement strand
TTCTCATACATTGTGATGTTCTGGTCTTGCTATTGTAGAGTTACTAGCTTCTGGTGGTGTCATGTTGCTGTTTATGTCCTTGTATGTATTTTTGACTGTCTATCCATCTCTTCCTCCAGTTGGTGCTAGCAGTATCTAGGTCTCATGGAGCTGTTTTTGGTCCTATGTGTTCTGGCTGGGTCTGGGTCTCAGGGCACCACTCTTGTCCAACTGCATCTTTTGGTCTAATTTGAGCTCTTTGTCTAAAAAGAGCTGGTAGATTCTGTGTCTCAGGGAGCTCCTGAGGTCTCAGGGGGATGGGTATGTTTGGGGGAGGGAAAAGGACTTATATATTTCAAGGTTCAATGGGGGTTGTTCTTGGGAGACCTGCCTGAAGGAATACCCTGCTGGTCTGCAACTGGGGCAGCAGTAGATAGGGATAAAGGACCATGGGTTGTGTACTGGTGCCTAGGTCCTAGAGACTGCGTCATTAGAAGTTTTTAATCTGAAGTTTGAGCTGATTAGGAAACAGTGGTAAAAAGTGTTCTTCTTTTTTAACTTTATTTCTTTGCTAGTTATTTTATTTTTCTTTCTGTAAAGTGTGTATTAATGTACTTATGGAAATATATTTAAATATTTAATGATTAATGTATCTATAGATAAATGCAAAGAGCTAACTGTATTGTCAACTATATTCAATGATTTTCATTCATTATATCATTCATTATATGGTGTCTAAGAAATATATTTCAACATAATAAAATACTAATTAATCATAACTTAGCTCCTATCTGGAAAATAAAAACAGGGTTAGCTAATAGAATGAGGTAAGAAATGGTTTTCATTATCACAAAAATCTAAGGAAAGTGATATCGGCACACAACAAAATTATCTAACTTGAAGAAAAGAAAGGCTACTTTCTTCTTTCATTAAAATTCATATACACATTTTTTAGATTTTTAACATTTTTTCTTTTCAGAAATTATAATTACATCATTTATTTCATCCCTTTTTCCCCTCCATCCCCCCATATACCCATTCTTTCTGTCTTTTAAATTCAAGGCATTCTTTTTGTACTATTTTATGTACATATTTGTAAATATATATGTTATACTAGATACATAAATACAACCTGCTCAAGTTGTATAGTGCTTCTTGGAACTGTATTTTTTTATTATTTTTTCTTTTTTTTATATATTTATATTCATTATTTGGCATTTTTACCTCATGCACCCCATCAAATTCAGATATCAGACCTCTCAGTATCATGTCCACTCTTATGACCTCCCCATTTACAAACCCGCTCCTTCATGCTGTTCATTTGCTTACTGAAGCCTAATTAATTTCCCTGTGGACAGACCCATAAAGAAAAAAGTCTTTCCTTACCCACCCTTCTGCCAGAAGCCATCAATGCAGAAGTGAGGCATTGTGGCACTTAGCTATGGAACTGTATTTTCAAGACTAACTTTCTTTCTTTTTAAGAAGTGAGAGCTGCTTTCTGGAATAATTAAAGGAGAGCTAATTTTGGTGCAAAAATGAATTGTACAATATACACTCTGTGTCATGTTTCATCCTTTCTGTAACATTTGATATGAAGGATGGAAGAGAAGTTTCTTCAGTGGAATACAGGGTTAATGATCAGGAATTTTTTAAATCTGAAAAAATGGAAGTGTAAAAATAAAACATCTCACATTATACAATATAGAGTGCTGTGATATAATACAACTTATCTTCACATATATATCATAAGTACGTGATATGTATATCATATGCACATTTATGTTTCTGTATTTATGTAAATAAAATGCACAAATTATATTTTAATGACACATTAAAAACAATCTATGCACATTTTTATGGAACTGAAGATATGGAGCAATACCTAATTGTGAATGGAAATGAAGAGTAATATTAGGTATTTATTTATTTAAATATTGAATTTCTTGATATATAAGCTGATAAAATACCAACTTATCAGTGTATGTTTCAGTACACATAAATTCTCATAGTGGAGACACATTTTTAAACACCACACAGAGTGCTCATTACCAATCAGGAGGTAATGTTCTAACCAATCATAATCGAGGTTTCCACTATATAAGTGGCTGCTCATCTGCAATAAAAAAGATGCTCCTTGGGAGGGAGTGGGGTCCAAGGTGCCAATCCAAGGTATTTCAGATCCCAAGTTGTTCAGTGTTCGTGGTTTCCAGCTTGGGCATGCTTTGCTTTTTGCTTTTTTGCTTAGAGTCAACTAATGAGTGAATACATCCCCTGCTTATCTTTCTGAGTTTGTGATACCTCACTTAAGAGGATATTCTCCAAATCCATCCATTTGCCTGCAAATTTTAGTATATCATTTTTCTTACTTCTAAGTAGTAATTCTGTAGATGTACCACAGTTTGTTTGTTAATCCATTCTTAAGTTAAGGGGCACTCACAGCACACAGAAAACCATCAAGAACCCTGTAGTAACATGAATGATATTCAGAGCCAAATATTGGGGGAAGATTGAAATGTCAGAGAGAGGAAGCACCACAGTCAATTCTTACCCAGCTGTCTTGCATATTCCACAGTCTCTTTAATAAGGTGATAGTCTGTATATCTCACTAATAGCATAACGTTTAGATAAAAATAGATTGAATACCAAGAGCTTACTTGTAAAAATATAGAAAAAACTTTTATGAAGTTGGACTCAATGATAAATTCTTATAATAGAGTCATTTTATAAAAAAGAAATGGAAAGATATTAAAAAAAAGAGAATTCTAGCAAACTAAAAATCTTT
This sequence comes from Sigmodon hispidus, assembly GCA_004025045.1. Classification (NCBI taxonomy): domain Eukaryota; kingdom Metazoa; phylum Chordata; class Mammalia; order Rodentia; family Cricetidae; genus Sigmodon; species Sigmodon hispidus. The sequence continues at coordinate 9,879 of PVIH01008851.1, read as the reverse complement.
TTCACAGCAAAAGGTGCAAGAAAGTGAAGAAATGACCTACAGAAGGGGGAAGAAGTAAATATATATATATATAGTGGATTAGTGTTTGATGTGAAAATATATAGCAAGATTAGATAACTCAATGTTAAGGAAACAAGCATCTAATTTAAAAATGGGTGAAAGAATTTAGTAGTTATTTTTAATAGATGACATACAAATATGAACTGTTTTATGAAATAGTGTTCAACAACAAAAAACATCAAAGATGTACAAGTCAGATAATGAGTTCTCTCTTGGTCTCTCTGTCTCTTTCTCTGGCTCTCACTCACACACATCCCACTGAAATCTTTATGTAAAAATTAAGTGTTAAGAGGATCTGTGAAGAAGTAAATCATCTCAAACTGCTTACATGAATTTAGATTAGTATAGTCTTTATGAAATTAAGGAAAATTACTCAAAACCTGAAAGTCCACCAATTTCAAAATTATATATGTGTCTGAATGAAATTTAATCAGCATATTTGAAGTACACATGCACTTTCATATTGTAGAATGACTTATAGTAGACAACAGTGTCAATACATGTGTCATCAACATATGAATAGAGGAAAAGAAATATATACATGAAATATTATTCACACTTACGAAGAAACAAAATTCTCATCAACTGATATATGATTGCAACTCTACAGAAAAGGTAATATTTATATGTTTGGAATAACATGTAGAAGTGACATGAAAGTGATATCCTGTTATTGGTGATAGGATGAAGGTTATAAATGGCAGATTTAGAAGATAAAGCATTGCTGTTATTTATAATTATAAAGGTCTTGTAAGTAATTAAAACATAGTGATTGTTGGATTTAAAATAATGTGGACAAATTGTGTGGCATATAATTTTGATCAATAAACTTAGCTGTCAAAAGAAGTAGGGTAGATGCTATCTAACAAATATCATAAAACTTTGTATAAAATAAATGATTTATCCTAATACATCTTCAATTTTTATTTAAAAAAGTCTGATGAAAACAAAATCTTAACAACACTGTAATTGAAGCTAACAATAATCATTTATCTTTCATTTGTTTTGTGAAACATGTAACAGGTAACTGTCCTGGAAGCCTCAATTCTATTTTTATTTTGCAAACCCTTTTTGCACTCTCAGGAATTAAGCATGGTGAGAAGCATATTTTTAGCAGCTATTTTACCTTTAAAGAGCTGAGCCATGATTTTTCACTTAAAGTTCATCTTTATTCTGGTAACAGAAACTTTATATTTACTTTTATCCCTGATTTTCATGTTGAAAATGGCCAGTATCTACTTGTATACATTAATAATGCTCTGTGCTATCCACAGTTCAGTGAACTTAGAAAGCTGTACACTTTATATACATCTTAATTCTTTGTTATTCACATGTTATGAGAGTAAATATGCAGGTGGATTTATTCATATTTGAAATATTATTGGTCTTTTTCTGCTAGATGCAGGCATAAACGACTCATCTTCCTTTCTTACAACTTCTCAGGAATGCAACTGTAAGATATGTGAATCCACCTTACATCATTTTACAAAGAAGAAATAATTTTTTTTAAATTTGGTGACATTTTGATGTTTAGTTTTACCAAATAACAGGAAGCTCGTCATAGTGCAATGAACTAGAAATTAAAGTTCTAACTACCTATATATATGCATACAAACACATTGATCTCATGCAGCAGTATGGCCTTGAATTTGAAATCACTCTGTGGCTGAGGGCAACCTTGAATACATGGTTTTTCTTCCCCTCCCACCTCAATACTGGGTTGCAGGTGTGCTCTACTACACCTATCTAAGCAATACATCTCAACTCTCTTTTGTCTAATTTTGTTTTTGATATACAAGATTTTTACTTTGAAAGAAAATTCTCTTGGATTTCTTTGATTATTATTAATTGTTTATATCTTGCCAGTTGAAAAAATAAAAATTATTAACAAAATAAAAATATTTATAATAAATTCAGAACATATTGAATAACAATTATGATTTATGAAATTTGTTTTTTCTCAAATACAGATGCATTTCACCATACTAGATAATTAAAATTCAAGTACATCAGAGACTTACTGAGAAAAACAACATTGAAAATTATAGCAAAATGACATTCTCATTTAGAAATATTTTTAGTAATGTCTTATCTATTTTGTTGTATTTACAAATTTGAATATTCAATTTAAATTTTGTTATATCAAATACTTTATCTACAACAAACCTTCCTTATTTCTATTTAATACATTTGCATGTGTGTGCATATATATATATATTTATGCTGCTCAATTAGTTACAATCCACACACTTTAATTACATTTGTACCATATTTACATAATTACATTGTACCATATTGTAAGAATCGAAACTAAGAAAAGATTTAACACATCTTTGATATAAACATACTTATATTTCCTACACAATGAAATATTTTATATACAAATAATCTCTTTAATGCTTGGATATTATAATTATAAATGTGAAAATAAAAAAATGTAGAAAATTGTTGTTTTGAAGGCAACTGCTTTGCTCATCTTTACTTTCCTATTTTTACCATATTTAATTTTTTTTGTTACAGCAAATGTTTATATGTCTTCTGTAACTTCTTTCACTTGCAAACATGAATAGTGAGGTTTCTGTATTTACACCAAGTGAGAATCTTATCATATATTTATGTACAGATTTATCTGTACCATAGGGTATTGCTTAGGGGATAGCTAATGGAATGATTCTTTATAAAATTTCCAGATATCCTTGCTGTTATTTTGCCCTCTTCTCTGCTTGTTTTGAACTCCCCCCCCCTCTACCTTCTACCTATTCTGCTGCTGAGTGTGTTTGTGCCCTCCTGTCCTCTCTGTTGATCCTTTTCACCCTAATAGCCAAAGCAATTCAGAAAAGATTACTATTTCCCATCTCAAGATATACTACAGAGCCATAGTAATTAACACTATATGGTTTGGTATATGTTTTCCACTCTATTCTTTCCTATCCCTTGGCTTTACTACCCCATGCTAGGAAATTTTCTGTGGAAGTATGAATTCCTTCTTTTATATTATCCTTGAGTAAATAAGTGGAAATCCCATGTGATAATTCATAATTAAAGGCCAGTATTAAATAGAACCCCAAATTCATGCTAGCTGCGTAACAAACAGAGCTGGATTAAAGGATTCATATTCGTCTGTGGCCTGGGCTATTTTGCCAGGTTAAAAAGAGACAAAAATATCCTCTCCCCAAGAGGATAAGCCACACTAGAGCACAAGCAAAGAAACTCCCTTTGTGGGCAATACCTTCTGTGGTTTCTGCTTCTGGCAATCAGAAGTTTTCATAAATGCTAAGTATTATGACAATAACACATAAAGAAGAGATTTGAAAGCCAAGTGGAGATTGGTGTGTAGTTTGTGAGACTGTGTGGTTGAGAGAGCAGGAGGAGGAAGAGGAGAAGAAAGAGGAAGAGGAAATGATGTAAATATAGTGCAATCATGTATGAAATTATAAAACAACAAAAATATTAAAGAGAGGGATAAACAAATTAATATTTAGTGAATTTTCAATTGTGAAACATTCTGATGATATTAATGGAATCTTGTGCTATCCCTGTGGATCCTGACAGAACATAACTCATCTCTTACATTGAGAATCTGTGATCCAAGTGCTATACACCCTTCAGCTTCTTACAAGGATCCTAATCAGCTCCACTGTCAGGTTCTCAAAATTCTTGAGTTCAAGATAGTTTTACTTTTATTAATAGTAGCTTCTACATTATACAATGATGACATTGAATAATTTCTTGTTAAAGCACAAATCAAGTTGGCTCACTCAGAGGACAAATAATTTCTTTGTAAACATGAAGAATTTAGGTTGGATCCTCAATAACGATGTAAAAAAAAAAATCTGAGACCATTCACGTGTGTCTTTAACACATTAGAGAAGAGTTATAAAAATGGGATACCAGGGGTTTGCACAGAAACCTTTCTGTAGAGATGAGCATAATATAGACAGAATAATAGACATTGTTTTAAAAATGGAAGCTGGAGAGTGGCAGACTGATACCCCTGACAATGATCTCTGAGTGCATTGACATGAGTGTACACATCTGCACACTCATATACTGACATACTTGTCGACACACAAACACCCAACAAAGAACAAAAACTAATTTAAAATTTAGCTTTATCTTTTTTCCATTTCAGTTTTTCTAACCATAGTGTTATAATATTACAAATGTTGCAATCAAATTACATTAGTATTTTTATCCTTTTAAATGTTTTTATACTCACAAATTAAACTGTTACAGTTGAAACATGGATAAAAATAAAAATATGGATTGACATATTCATGTCTATGTCAATGTCAGATTTTATTTATTGAATTGCTATTGATGGGTATATTAATTGATTCCACATTTTGGCTATTGTAAAATTATAGCAATGTACATAGATATGCACATTTCTTTTTGATGTGTTAACATTATTTTCTTTGGATATATATCCTGCTATATCACATGATGGACATACTTTTAGTATTTTGTTCAATATTCATATATATGTTTTTCATGATTATTGCAGATATTTCTCCTTCGACTAGTAGTATGAAATACATATCTTTTTAGTATTTATTATTTTTAATTAATGTAAAAATATTCCAATTGTGATAACCTGACATTATTTTGTGAGTTTTCTTAGAATTTGACTGTAGCTAATGATACTTTTTTCCCTTTTGATAAATTAATTTCTTGTTTCCATTCTATCTATGAGAAATATTTACTCCTATGATTTTCTATGTTTAATTGAAAAAGATGTTTATTTACTATTGAGATGCTTCATTTTAATTTTGCTTTTTTAGAATTATATAGGTCAACCTTTATTCTGGAAAGAACATAATATAGAAAATGCTCAGGTCAGGCTGGGACACCAAACTGCATTGAAGCACTGTTCATGCAGGAGGCCTGGAGAGAGTGTTGATTTCTGTTCCTTCTTCTTTATTTCTTGCTCTGGCCTGGAAATTACAGAGGATACAATAAAATTGACAGGAGACAATTGTGTACCTCTTAACATATCTACTAGTAATTGTGTGTGTGTGCTGCCTGTGCTTTGAAGATCTTACAAAAGTTATTTGCCTAAACAGCAGTTTAGTTTGTTTTCTTTCAGTAATTTCAAGAAGGGGTATATTGGAGAGTTAGAAGAAAGAAGTAAATATAATGCCATTATATTATAATCTGAAAAATAAAGAATATAATGCTATACTCCATGAATATATTGTTTCATTCATCAATATGTATTAAATTTAAAAATAAGTAATAAGCAGGATTAAATAATAAATTTATGTTTTGGTAGAATATGCCAAGGTCTCTAATAAAACTGAGTAGGAAACCTTAACAGACTCTTCTACTCAGTCATTCATTCTCTGAAATATTTAATACCAGCATGATATAAGAAATATGTAATATCTTCAAAATGAACTGTGTAGTGTATACCCATTTTGTACCTAAACTCATGTGGAATATATCTATATTGCATTAATGAAATTTGTTCAGCTACTTTGGAAAGCATTTTGGCATCCACTCACATAATGAAAATTAGGTAAATGCTATGTCTCAGAAATCCAACATCTAGGAATGTGACTTTTTCCTCCTTAGGAATGTTTCATGATATAGAGGAATGCCCATGCTACACTGTACTTTCTATTGGGTCTCTTCCGTGACTGTTCAGTGATGGCCTAGTGAATGAATGAGGGAGTTAAAACAACACACATCATAAATGTATCAGTTATTGATCAGGTTAAAAATGCTGGAAATGTAGAGTTTAGAAATGGTAAGTTAAAAGTTAGTGCAAAGGTATATATAAGATCTTACTTTGTTTTTTAACTTAGGTTTCTGTAAATCAGTATGTTCACTGCTTTTTCTTAAATTGAAGCTCAGTACTTTTTTTTTTCATTCTGAACTTACTTAGATTTTCTCTGACAGGAAAGGAGAGCTAAATTTTAACTAACTTTTTCTTTTCATACTTTAAATATGAATAATATTATTTTGTAACTCTAATGTTACTTATTACCATGAAAATTGAGTAAGGATTTATTCATCTTAAGATTTTAAACTAAAATTGTATCTTTCAGGAAACATCTCACTGGCTTTTGACGAGAAACCATACCACACTTTGACAGTAACTTTTTGTTTCAAGAAAAAGTACCTAAGTTTTTATTAATATTTAATAATAAAGTGTTAAAGTGTCCATAATACCAATCTCTGTCTCTGTTTATCTCCTGTCTCTCTCACGCATACTATACTGTACCTTTCTATATCTTAAAAATGCATTTTAATGAGTGACATGGTTTTAATCAAACATTCAAAGTAATGTACAATAAAATATTAAGTTATAATATTTAAAATATATAAGTAGAACAGAGAAGTCAGGGACACAATATAAAGTAAAATTCTCAGCTTTCTTCTCTATATCAGATATATTTCTTTTTATGAATTCTTTATCCTCTTTTTATACATCATGATGCTACTCTTTTGAATTGTGAGAACTCTTCAACAGAAATTTTCATTTACTTGCACTTCATTGCTGCTTTTGCAGGCAGCATTTTCTGTCTGAAAAACACCACTTACATGAATAAAGGAAAAAAATCTGTCTTGAATACTATTTTACCACACAAGTGCCAGAACATTAGTATTTAAAAAACAAACAACAAAAAACTTTTTTCTGCCAACTCATTTTATTGGAAGTGAAGTTTGGGATCTAAAATGAGAAAAAAAACCTGTAGGAACATAAAATGATACATAATAGCCTTATTTGAAACAGAGAGTTGTGATGAAATGCTATGATCTAAAGAAATGGTATACAGAGGCTCACTGCTAAAGGCTTGATTCCAGCATAACCTTGCTGGGAGTTGTCCAAATGTTTAGGAGGCCTGGCTCACCTAGATGATCATAGTTTAGAGGAAGAAGGAAACTAATAAATTTGGAGAAACAGTCTCCTCTTCTTCATAGCAGAGGTAATCTTTAAATTACTAAAAACTACCTGGAAGTTCTAGCATTCATCAATTTTCTAAAGTGAAGAACTACTTGTTCTCACACACAAACCTCTAGGACTTTGTGACAAAATGAATCTTTTCTCTCATTTTTTTTTTTTAAATGGATCAGTTGCCTCATTCACTCCATAATAGTAACAATAAGCTATGAAAAAATGTGCAATAGAAGTCCTTAGGACAAAATAAATGTATATAGTAATAGATACTAAGAGTTGTAGCCAGAAGTTTTTGGCCCAGCTTAGCACCACAGTCCTACTCATAGCCCAGTCTAGCGTGAGGTTCAGATCCATAGCCCCACTTGATCCCAAATATTCACACAAATGATTATATTAATTACATGCTATTCATCCTGTGGCTCAAGCTTATTGCTAGCTAGCTCATGAATCTTAATGCAAACCACTTCTATTAATCTGTTTTGTGAAGTGGCTTATGGCTTATCTGTACTCCATTATATCTTACTTCTCTGTCAGATGGATCAGATTCCCCCTATCTCTACCTCCTTGCCCTGTATTTATGCTTGGATTTCCTGTACGCTTCTAAGCTGCTTTGCCATAGGCCAAACAGATCTTTTATTGTTCAATGGTGTTCAATATACAAAGACATCTCAAATCACCTCCTATTTTCTGTCTAATCAGAAAGGAAGGTTTCAGTTTTAACATAAAAATTATATATAACACAACAATTTTAAAACAATAATTACAATTAGAATAGTCTATTTTTATTTAACAGGAGTAAAGAAAATATTCTATCTTCTACCTTATCCTTGTGAGTCCAAAGTTTTACATCTAATTGACCTTTTATTATAACTAAGGAAAACTATAATTATAATTATTTAATCTCCAATTCCATAAAAGACCACAGAAGGATATAATATTACCTGAGTAAACAGAAGTGCATTGTAAGTAATTTGCAAATTCTGGAAATAACAGACATATTGCTACCTGGACAGTCACCCAAAGCTCCTCAGTAACATCAGGAAACCCATGTTCAGCCTACAAGCATAGAGTTTCTGGCATAACTTTCAGGGAAACAGAAACTTTGTAGGACTGCTCCACCCATTCAGGCATAATACATCAGTAGCATCTCTTTGTGTCCTGAAAAATATGTGGTAGTTTTTGTGAAGCAAGAACTTGAAGAATCATCTTCATTTTTGGTAAAGTTTAGAGATAACTTTCCTTCGGGACCTATATGTCCAGTTTATACAGCATACTGTCAAGCAGTCCAAGTAAGAAAAATCTCTTGCCCAGGGCTAACTTTTATCACAAAGAAAGTAAACTCGACATGTAGTTTCTTCAATGCTCATAATCTTCTTGAAGTAGATTGGTGATGCCAGGATCAGGCATATCTCATGGTCCAGAAAAGTCTAAGTTCTTAAAACATTTTAAAAGTCATATTCTATATGATTTCTATGTTTTTGAATATTACCTATGTAATTAAAATATGTATTTTATATCTAAAAACTAACATGAGAATAGGTTGATTATCATAGATGACTTTTAATTTATATTTCTTAATTATGCATTACAATTTTAAATGACTTACATAAACAAAATACCTTAAACAAGAGTAGAAATATACATCAAGCATATAGAAATTGACCTACATTTTTATCAAGAAACCAAAATCTATACCATTGTAAAGTATTTTGAGATTAACAGCAGTTTCTTGGATTAAAACACAATACATAATCTGTCTTTTTAAATCATCTCTATATCATATCCCCCATATTTCCCTCGGAAAAGATTGACTATGACCATTAGATCATTTATAATGAAAAAAATTAAATATAAACAATTTTTTGGGAATTTGAGCATAGTGTTCCACTACTATTTTCTGCTGAATGGGGGCACTGTTAATATTATGGGGGTCCTGATGCTGGATCATATTAGTTGGGAGCCTTGAATCTGTTACGGCTGTCTCTTCTCATCAGAGATTTTTCAGGGAGCATTCCTTGATCAAAACTTATTTTCTTTAACCCCAAATATATCTATAATCCTTTATATCCTGTGGAAATCAAAACAAAACCTTTTATCCAAATAGCATATACATTTATTGTACTTTTAAAGTCAAGGCATTTACAAGTATACTTGTTGGATTAATCACATTTATAATTAAATGTCTTTTAGCAGCTCTTGTTTCTTCTTTTGAATCAAAAAACTCCAAGGCAAGAAAATAACATACATTATCCAGACACTCTGTGCATATTCCATCTATATATCTATGTACCTATGTATCTGTCTACTAATTTACTTGTTTTTTTACATATTATAATTTTATTTTATTTTATTTTTTATTTTTTTAAGATTGCTACATATATATTTACTTTGTGTTCAGCTTTCCCTCTGAATTTTTTTCCATCCCTGTATATCCTTATTCAAGGTCCCTTCCCCCTCCCACCACATCTGGTCATTTTTCTTCTCTGCAACTCACCATCTCCTTCCTGGGCAGGGAGCAAACAGTCCTATGGTCCCACTGACCCAATAATGCTTAGATCAGTCTCCACTCCTGGCCAAATCCAGTTTTGTCCCCCCTCCCTCAAGAGTGAGTCAGGTGTTCCTGTAGTTGGACTGGGGTTTGAAGGGTCAGTCCAGGGTGTTTCTGATCCCAAGCTGTCCAGTGGTTGTGGTTTGCCACTTGGGCATGTTTGGCTTTTTTTCTTATTTGTTTGTTTAGAGACCACTAATGAGTGAGTACATCCCCTGCTTATCTCTCTGAGTTTGTGATACTTCGCTCAGGAGGATATTCTCCAAATCCATCCATTTGCCTGTGAATTTTAGGATATCATTTTTTCTTACTGCTGAGTAGTATTCCATTGTGTAGATGTACCACAGTTTGTTAATCCATTCTT
>PVIH01008850.1:0-87355 GCA_004025045.1 Sigmodon hispidus | reverse complement strand
TTGAATAAGGATATATAGGGAAAGCTGAACACAAAGAAAATATATGTGTAGCAATCTTATTTGTATTTCTACCCTTGATAAGCCATGCTTATGATTCTTATCCTCTGTATAGTTATTGTTAACTCTTCTGCATTTTAAATTCTTTTTACTGTTTTTTTTTTTGATAAATACAAAATAAAGAAAAAAAAATAAAAAAAAATTTCTACTGAGAAAAAAAAAAACTAAAAAAAAAAATGAATCTTTGGTCTTGGGCTTTATTAAAGATCTTCAAAATATTCTATTTTATTTCATAAAGGCACTTTAGTCTGTGGATAAACATTAAACATTATTGTTGCTATAAAAAGCAACATACAGTGTTTCTCTTATACAACTTCTGACTATGATAATTGTAAAATCATAGTTTTTAAATAATTGAGCACTTGAAGAACAGTAATTTGTTAAAATTCAAATTATTGAGGTATATCTTCAGATATATTAAGAGATAACATGTTGCCTAAATTATTTAAATTTTAATATTTCTTTGACTGCTTATTGCTAATGTATATATTAGTATAGAGTTAAATGGTCTTTCCTTTTTAACTGTCTTAGACAGTGAAAGCACAAACCATACTAAACCAGATATCTATTGCTTTTCTTTGATTTTGCAAGGCATTTTTTATTTAGTAAATTACTTATCAAATAACATTCTACTCATACTTACTCATGTGCATTAGGCATTGACTATGAGCATGTACCTAGCTCTTTATATCTGTAATATAATTCAGCATTAAAAAGGAGCATGCAGAAGCAATAGTGTTTAGGTTATTAATACAAAAGCAACATAAATATTATTTTTTTACTAAATTGTCTAAAAACAGATTATTAATGATAATCATACCTAGAATTTAAGCTTAGATACAATTGACAAAGACCTAAGATAATTTCCAGACTAGCAAAATGCTTTCCATTTTCAACTTGGGAAATAAGGAAATAGACAATAACCATTATAAGAGAGTTGGAGAGTTGGTTAATATATAAAGAGTTGATTAATTGTAATTTCATACCCATGGTAGGCAACCAGTTTATTTTGATAAATGAGTTTGCAATGTGAACAATAAAAATATTACTCATCAAGTATCATTTTACTTCAAATAATATAACAATCTCCAAGCATTTAAATATAACTCAAAACTTAATAATAACTTCAGATTACCTAAAATTAATTTGTGAATAAAGAAATAAAGACTCGTTCATTTGAAGTAACTATTTTTAATCAAGAATCAGCCCAGATTTGAATTTTTTTTAAACTTTATTTATTTATTTATTTGCCTTGGTGTTTGCCTGGAACTGGAACTACAGACTGTTGTTAGCTGCCATGTGGGTGCTGGGAATTGAACCCGGGTCCTCTGGAAGAGCAGATGGTGCTCTTAACCGCTGAACCATCTCTCCAGCCCCTTGAATTTTTTACTACTCTTTCCCCATGACTTTTATCTGAAATCCCTCTGCTCTATGAGTATGAATTTTGTTTGCTTAAATGTGTCTGTTCCCATGTCTGTACCTGTCTCACTACCAAAGGTCTTTTGCACTGTGATTTATTAAACATAATCAAAATCATCATGTGGAAAAGGAATGAAGAATAATTTATTGAAAAATGGAACATAGTTTTAAAAGTGCTAGAACTTTACTTAATTCAACTGACCCTACCTGAACCAGATAACAAATGCTACCAAACAATATCCGCATGTTGCTTTAAATATATATGACAAAATTTTTTTATAAGACCATGTCTACCTTATTTGTTGTTTTCAGGAAATAATTGTCATAGCATGAATACAGTCACACATCTATGGCTCTCCATCTTAAGTTTAAAGCTGTGTATTAAGTTAGGTTGAAAAATCTTATTGTATCAAAGCAAATAAGATTGGTGATTATATTTTTCTCTTTAAGGCAAGTTAAACAAAGAGGCTCAGTATAAAGCAAGTCTAAAATGTAAAGAGAGCACAAGGTATATTAATGTGTTTTCATACAAAAACAATATGGTATAATAGAATATTTTTCCACAGCTCATGCGTTGCAAATAATTGTGTAAAATTCCGATTCAAAAAGTTAAGCAAATTATATATGCAAAGAAAGCCACAACTAAATATGAGTTTAGTTTTTGGCAAAGCTAACGGGAAATGGTTGACAACATTTATAGAAAAAAATGAGCTTCAAATTATTCAATAATCATTCACTTTTCTTTAAAACAAAAAAAAACTTTCTGTAGGAAACAATTTCTTAAAAGCACAGAAAAAGGAGAAAAAATATTTTAATGTAGAATTGTAAAAGTTTAGATAAATTTTAATATTAAGTCAGACAAAATAGTATGTCTTCAAATAGAGTAAGAGAATAATCTTCATTTAAATGAATATGATAAAAAAATGAATAAGGGAATTCTCTCAAAAGAAAAAAGTTTTAATAAAATATAATAACAGAAATATAAAATATTTGAGTATATACAAAGCACATCTTTAACAAAAGCACATTTTGCTTCATAGAATACAAATACATTTTCTTGAGTTTCTAATGTATAAAGAAGATATATCTAATTTATATGTATATAATTATGATAAAAAATATGTAAAAGTGGCCTGTGGAATTATAATTATAATTTAAAACCACTGATTGTTTACAGATAGCTTTTCTATTCATTTCAAAAGTCAATAAGAATATTCATATGAAGTGATAGAGAAAAGAAATTGTTAATATAGTTACTTATAATTAAAATGCAATTATTATAATATTACATATAAAAATTATGTACCATATAAATAGTAATCATGAAAAAGCTGGTGATGTGGAATGTCTTTATGTATATTATGAATTAATATTGAATAATACTGGAATTGTTTTAGCCTATGGGTGGCCAGTTTATATTCAGTTGGGAAATCCAAGTATAGATAAAGAAGAAGGATCATGGAGTCACAGAGAGATGCTATCCTGCCACACAAAAAGCAATATGTAATGGAATACAAGTAATCATCAAGCCATTTGGCAAGACAGATTGATAGAAATGGGTTAAGATGAGAGAGCTAGATTGCAATAAGCCTAGGCCTTGGCCAAAAATCCTTTGTGTGATTATTTGGGACCAAGTGAGGTTGCAAGTACAAGCCTCAGGATGAGGCTGAGCCACAAATTTCTTACAACAAATGACACTGCAACATGCAGCATTGATTGATACAGGTGTGAGAAAGTTTTTAAAAATTCTAAATGCACAGAAAGGAAGTTACACTGGGCTTCCTAGTCTCAGAGTCTTGTTTCCTGTCAGCAACCTGGGAGATGCAACCTGTACCAGCTGCCATAAGCTGATCAGTGTGGCCAATTTATGCAATCACTCTCAAGAGCTGTGGTATAGAGAGGCTTCCCCAATCTGTTGCTTTTTAATTTGGGAGTAAAACTGTGTGCTTAGAAACATTGCTCTACAATTTTTTAATACTGCTTCTCAGAATTGGGAAGATAAGCATGATTCTAGTACCTCTGCTATGTTGAAAAACCAAGCAGGGCATATTTATCAGTAACAACAGTAGTTTAGAGTTTAGCATTTTAAAACCTCCTCTGGCTAGAAAATGATTAAGAATATGTAGTAAGTGTCCCCATGTAATCTGGGGAAAACTGGGAGTCAAACAGCTTCAGACAGCAAAGATCTCAAGCCCAGAGATGAGTGGGAACATGACCTCGTGGAGTCCAAGGTAAGGTGGAAGTCAGGTGGCTTCAGACAGCAAGGATCCTGTGGCCTGACCAGAGTAAGAAATCATGCAGACTTTGTGTCCAGAGCACATAGGAGACACACAAACACTGTATCCACAACTGACTAAGATTCCACCAAGACCTAACTAAGAGTGAACCACAGAAGCAATGGAGAGTTGTCAGTGCCACTCCCTCCAGAGAAATATCTGACTCAGTCTTGATGTTGAGATGAGGAAACTGGATCTGCCAGGAGTGGATGCTGAACTAAGCCATATTGGGACCTTGGGACCTCCTGCCCTTGCTGGGAAGGAGATGGGGAGATGTGGAGAAGAGAGAGTGACTATAGGGGGTGGGAGGGGTAAGAGAGCTTGAACAAGGATATACACAGATTAAAAAATGTGACTTTTTCATAATAAAAAAATACATATAACAATATAAAGAACATCAAGGCACCAACAGAAGAAGCTAATGGCTTCATAACACCAAGACCTGAACAGAGCTAGGAAGAGGAAACAGAAAAAGACAACAATACAATACTTTATGAATAATATAGAAATGTGAAAAGAGAATATGAAAATGTCCCATTGAGAAATAGAAGAAAAAACAAATAAAATATTGGAAGAGATGAAGAAATCCTTAAAAGAAAACTAAAAATGAGAAGAGAAATCTAACAAACAAAAAAATCATTTCAAGAACTAAAAATTGAAATAGAAACAATAAAGAAGGGATTAAAAAAAGTTAAAGATGAAAGAGAGAATTTGAAGAAACAATCTGGAACAACAGATACAAGCATAAGCAACAGACTCCAAGAGATGGAAAAAAGAATCACTGGAGTGGAAGACTCAATAGTGGAAATAGATACATCAGCCAAAGAAAACACTAAAACCAAAGAAAACACTAAAACCAAAGAAGTCATAACACAAAATGTCCAGGAAATTAGGGACACCATGAAAAGACCAAACCTGAGAATAATAGGAATAGAAGAAAAAGAATACCAGCTCAAAGGCTCAGATAATGTAGTATTCAATAAAATCATAGAAGAAAACTTTCCTACCCTAAAGAAGAAAATGCCTATAAAGATACAAGAAGCTTACAGAACACCAAATAGATTAGACCCCCCAAAAAAGGCTGCTCACCATATAATAATTAAGCCACAAAACATACACAACACAGGAAAAATATTAACAGCAGCAAAGGAAAAGGGCCAATTTATTTATAAAGGCAGACTCATCAGAATAATGGCAGGCTATCTAATAGAAACAAGAAGGTTCTGGCCACAATTTATACAGACACTAAAAGAACATGGCTGCCAACCAAAACTACTATATCCAGCAAAACAAACCTAGAAAGAACAATACTCAATTTCATTTGGAATAACAGGAAAACCAGCATTGCCAAAACAATTTTGCTCAATAAAAGAACCTCAGGAGGCATCACCATCCCCAACTTCATGTTAGACTATAGAGCTACAGTAATAAAAAACAGCCTGATACTGGCATAAAAACAGATTTGTGGATGAATGGAATCATATTTAAGACCCAGACATTAATCCACTCACTTATAAACAGCTGATTTTTGTCAAAGAGGTACAAAATAATCAAAGGAAAAAAGATAGTATCTTCAACAAATTGTGTTTGCATACCTGGTTGGCAGTATATAGAAAAATGAAAATAGTTTCAAGCTTATCACACTGCATAAAACTTAAATCAAAGTATGTCAAAGACATCAACATAAAATCATCTGCACTGAAATTAACAGAAAAGAAAGTGGAAAATACCCTGCAACATGTTTGCATAGGTGGCCACTTCTTAAATATAACACTAGTAGCACAGACACTAAGAACAATAATCAATAAGTGGAATTTCCTGAAGCTGAGAAAATTCTGTAAGGCCAAGAGCACAATAATTAAAACCAAAAGACAGCCTACAGAAAGGGGAAAAAAATTCAGCAACCTTACAAGTGACAGAAAGCTAATTTCTAAAATATATAGAGAACTCAAGAAACTAGAGCCCAAAACCTTGAATAACCCAATCAAAAAATAAGGTTCAAAACTAAAAAGGAAATTCTCAGCAGAATTACAAATGGCTGAAAGGCACTTGAAAAAGTGCTTAAAATCTTTAGCCACCAGAGAAATGCAAATCAAAACAATTTTGAGATACCACATTACAACTGTCAGAACATCAAAGATCAAAAACACAAATGACAGCATATACTGGAGAGGATGTGGAGCAAGGGGAATATTCCTTCATTGATGGTGGGAGTGTAAACTTGTTCAATCATTCTGGAATGCAGTATGGTGGTTTCTTAGAAAACTGGAAATCACTCTCCCCATGGATCCATCAATACCACTATTGGACATATACCCTAAAGGCACACATTCACACCCCAAAAGTATCAGCACATTTATATTTATAGCATCATTATTTGTAATAGCAAGAACATGGAAACAACCTAGATTCCCTTCAACTGAGAAATGGATTAACCAACTGTGGTACATCTACACAATGGAGTACATAAACTTGCTTTTTCTATCCCATTCACTAATAAGTGATACCTTGCTTAGCTTTGATATAGGAGGAAGGGGCTTGGTCTTACCTCAACTAGATATGCCAGACTTTGTTGACTACCCATGGAAGGACTTATGCTCTCTGAGGAGCAGATGTGGTAAGTTTCAGACCGAGTCTGGGGAATGAGTGTAAAGAGGGGATGGAGAGGGAAATATGGTTGTTACATAAAATGAAAAAAAAACTTAAATAAAAAATAAAAATCTTTCATTTTTAAAGTTGAATTAACATTAACATTTTAATATTAATTAAAGCTCTCTAAATAGATAACATTTAATGTACTTAAAGGATGAATGCATACAGGGAGTGAACACATAGGATTTGTGGAAAAAGTAAATCTTTTATATCATTGAAAACAAGAGTTTGTGTTTTTTATTTACTGTTTTATATGATGAGTCTAAAATATTTTCTGGATCAGAGTCCATAATAAGTGAGTGTTCATTACATGCTTATTGAAAGGATGTAGACTACAACATGAAAGGGATGACCTCATATCCAGATATATTTTACCACTATTTACAGTAATCGAGATATACAATAAATCTATTTATTCATTAACCAATGAAGCAATGAATAAAATGTGATTCATATATACAATGGCATATTATTCAACCATAAAAATTAATGAATCTTGTCATTTACAACAATATCTATTACCCTTTAGGACATTATTTTGGTAATTAACCCACAGTGAGATATATGCTAAATAAGATTTATTATTTGAAAGTCACTTACAGGACAGGAGTTGTTTAGGGAGTAGGAGAAAAGTTAGGAGAAGGGTAGAGAAGTGGAGAGCCAGATCGATCACCACTGGACGGTCCTTCCTCCAGCACACCACCAGTCCAGAGCTGCTCATCTGCTTCCCTCTTCCAGTGTGTCCTTCTTTCATTGCTCCCCCCAGTTGACCATGCCCTGCCCGGCTTAACACTCCATCGCAGTTTTCTTGCATAGCTTTGGATTTCCCACTACATCTCCCCCATATGTCTAAATAAGAAGGTGTTGTATAAGTTTTTCTCGACCCATGTTGGGTCTGGAAGTTTGTGTCTGGTTTGTGCACCCACAGCTTTTGTCTCTCAAAGAAATGAGTCAGACACTTATATATTTTAACACTGGCCCATATCTTAAGCACATTATTAGCTAGTTCTTTTATCTTAATTTAACTCATTTTTATTAATTTGCTCACCACGTGGCTTCCAGCCCATGGCTAGCTGGTATTTCTACATGTCCGTTCCTCTTGGGGGTCCAATCAAGAGTGAGTAACTCCACCCTTTCCTACCTGCCTGGCTGCCTCTGATTCTCCACCCACTTCTACAGTGCCCTACATGGGTCCAAACAGTTATTTATTTACATCGTACAGAGAACATTCAATTGATTATGACTATTAATTATTTATAATGAAAATAAACATTAATAAATAATATTTTTGGGAAATTGGACAAAGTTTTTTTTATTATTTTTTGTTTTTAAAGGACGATGATGTTATGGGGTTTTGAAGTTGGATTACCTCAACTGGCTTTTTGGAAGTTGAGAATGTTTATTTAGGTGGTCTTGGCAAGTGGAACTATATTTGTTTAGAATTAATTTATAGGTTTTGATTTTTTGTGGAGACAAAAGTAGAAACTTCTTTTTAAGTAACATATTTTTATAAATAGATTTTAAAGTTAAAATATTTTTAAAGTATGTGTATTTAGTAGTCTTAGCAATCAATTATTTTTTGTAGTTAGCTCATTAAAAGTCAAAAAATTAAAAGAAAACAAAATATACATAATTTAGACTCTTCGTTTATTTGTTATTTTTATATGTCCTTTTTTTAAAATTGTTATTTTTATTTTTTTAAAGGGTTTTTTTATTTTTTTATTTTTTTTGAAGTCTATGTGTATTTTATATATATTGTATTTTGTTTAGAGGTTTTGAGAGTCTAAATCTGTTTTATTGAGAATCTTTATTTATTTTTTAACTTAAAGAGCTTTATAATGTGTGTATCACTTTAATTGTTGACTTTGTCTCTTTTGGTCATGTTTTATTATGGCGGAGGAACTCATTGTTGTTTTGTCGCTGTTGGCAAAGAGCATGAATTTAGGAAATGTTGCTACAAGAAAAACTTTTTTAAACTGTTTTTTTTGTTTAGTATAAGCAGAAATCTTATATTAATTATATTTGTGTCAATCTTGTCGTGAAACGTATGAGTTTAAGTTGTGTGTCGTGGACACACTATTTTTAAATTTTTGTCTGAACACCATGCTGTCTCTGTATTGTAAATCAATTTAAATGTGTAATTTAGAAAGCCGCTTTTAAGTTTTTTAAACTTTTTTAGGCTTTATGTGGGTGTTTGGCCCCACGTTGGGTGCCATCTGTTGTATAAGTTTTTCTCGACCTGTGTTGGGTCTAAAAGTTTGTGTCTAGTTTGTGCGCCCATGGTTTTTGTCTCTCAAAAAAAATAAATCAGACACTTATATATTTTAACACTGTTTGGCCCATATCTTAAGCACATTATTAGCTAGTTCATTTATCTAAATTTAACTCATTTTTATTAATTTGCTCACCACGTGGCTTCCAGCCTGTGGTTAGCCGATATTTCTACATGTCCGTTCCTCTTGAGAGTCCAATCAAAAATAAATAACTTCACCCTTTCCTACTTGCCTGGCTGCCTCTAATTCTCCACCCACTTCTACAGTGCCCTACATTGGTCCAAACAGTTATTTATTTACATCATACAAAAAAACATTCCACCACAAGAAGGTTCTAAACTCAGCTTAAAACTACATACTATAGGGATCTTCATAAGGCGGTGTCTGGGGAAGAGAAAGGTACTAACATAAGTGAGGTCAGACAACCACTACCGCTAACAAACAACAAATACAAGGTGCAATTTAATGTCTAAATTGTTGATACAAGGAAATGCTCAGGGATTTCTTCAAGGCTGTTTATCTCGAACAATAAAGTTCTAACACCTGAGTGTCCTTGCTTTGAAGTAATAACAACATCAACTATCCAGTCTTCAATGCCGTCAAGACCTGAGAAGGAAAATATATACCTGAAGTTGGAAGCACGCTAAAGTAACTTCCAAGATTTAGGAGAAGACAACAACAGTTACCTACCTGGACAGTCATCCATGACTTCTCTGTACAACAGGAGCATCCATCCTTGTGGCTATGGGCCTATGATATCTGACAAGCCTCCATAGAAGCAGGGTATTTTTTGGTAGGACTGTCTTATCCTGTCTAGGCAGGCTTCAGCAGTCTCTGTCCTTCATGCTGCTCATTCATATCAGACAGAGAGCATGCTGACAGCAGTCAGGCTTTTATTCACCAAACAAGACAATTTCTTTGCAAGATGTCTGTGATGCTAAACACCACCTTGAGAAAGGGATGGTGATGCCAGGAGTTGTCATGTGTCTCAAGGCCAAATTTGAGATAACGAAATCTTGAATGCCATATTCTCTCGTTTCTGTAGTGGTTGAAGACGCCTATCTATCTAGTGTATTCTAACATGTTTCTAAAACCTGAGTATCCTGACTATTAGGTGGCAAATCTGAGTAACCATAATCTGCAGTCCCAATCAACCAAGAAAGTGAAGCTAACATTGTGAAAATAGGCCTTCCAAAATGAGTCTACAGTTCCTCCATAATAATTTCAAGTATATCAATCTTATGAATATTGACAAAAATACACATTTTGCATCAAATGGCAGCAATATCCTAACTATAGATCATTATATATATATATATAAATATATCTAACCAGAACTATATAAAACAACATATGCATATATTACAACAAATGTTATGACTAGCATAAATAATTAGAGATAGAAATTCTATTATGGATATGACAATGTACTTAATAAACACCAATGTGCAAAATATTTTAAACAGAGGTAGACACGTGCAAAATAAGGCAATTATACATTCAACTTTGTATCAAAGTATATATTATCCCAATCAAACATATAGATTGATTTCCCATTTGTATCAATATACAAACATTTTTACCATGTTCAACTTTGTAGCAATATACATATTATCTCAATCAAACATATAGATTGATTTCCTATTTGTATCAATATAAAAAATTTGTAGCATGGCTATTTATTTTTCATTCATACTTTGGTTAATAGTTGTTTGCAAGTATAATGATCTCCTATCTATTCCATTTTCCTTCTTTCTCTCTCTTTTTTAAATTTTTGCATCTATAATATCATTCTATCCTCTATCCAAGATTAACATATACCATCATATCAAAATGATAATTGACAATAACCCTCCCTAGAATGACCAACTTATTGGGAAAGGGACATAGTTGTTTCATTAAATTGCTTCATGCTGGCCTGTGGGTGATGGTATCTCTGTGGGGTACTGTAAACTAAACAATGGTTAAGTCCTAATGAAGTAACTGTAAACATATATATATAAAACCATTCCATAAGTGTATATAACCAGTCTCATTGTTCTGAGTGAGTTCATCTGAAATTCTTGTTAAAGACATGATATGAAACTATCTTACAACTGTGCTGCTTGGCCTATACCTCAAGTGATCACTGAGTCACATACAGCAGGTTCCTTCTTTCTCTGTCTCAAGGGTCTTTCTTTTTCTTTTACTTTCTTTTTTTTGGTGGGGGCCCCATCTTCCTTCTGGATGCCTTGGAGAATGCTGGTGGGAGAAAATGTTTTTTATAGTGGGGAATCCAATGAATACTATTAACTGAAGATATTGAACCATCAGAAAGAATTGTGTGCAGGCAAGATTTTTAGATTAAAAGAGTAAGAAATGTAGAAAGAAGTATGATTTAAGATTTAAAAAAAAAGTGAGATAACATTGGTCTTATATATTTTATCTATTTTCTGTCTCACTTCAGGTGGCTTTTCTGATGTGAGACAGAGTCTCTTAAGGTTTTATTTACCAATATGCTTGGGTTTAGAGAGGGAGAAAGCCACTTGCTCAACCTCCAAAGCCAGCTTTTTTTGTTACCAAACCAGGACCTCCTTTATATATATATATATATATATATATATATATATATATATATATATATAATCATTAGATATAGATGTACAGTTTTGAGAATAGAGAAATTACCCTTAGTGTCTGTCAGTGTCAGGTGTCCTTGTAATCCACTGTAGTCTTTTTAATGTTTCAAAAGTCTGAGCATTCAGCATCATTTTAGGTTTGTGAAGAGGGTCATATCCATTTTTCTGCAAAAACAAAATTAAGACCCTGCCCCACCTTAGTTAAGTGAATGTTCCTTACCACATATCCAACTATCTTATCAGCAGACAAGCCATTACTCCTTCTCATCAGGAGGGTCCTCTTTTTCAAATCGGTTCTTTATCAATCTTTTTGGTACCCATAGTTTCTCTTTTCCTGTGAAAACAAAAGCAAAACTCCTACCCCAATGAAGCATATGCCCTGGCTTCCATTCTGAAGTAAGTACATCCTTAAAATAAACAGATTGATTCAACTCAGAAGTCCTTCCTATTACCAAGTGTTTCTCTGCAGCTGAAGTTACTTTTTCATCAGCATTAAGAAAGTTTAATGTCAACAAGGCACTATGTAATCTCTCCCTGGGTTTTTTCATACCACCTTTCTGTTTATGAAGCATCTCTTTCAAGGTGTGATGGGATCTTTCCACAACTGCTTGTCCAGTGGGATTGTGTGGTATCCCAGTAAGGTGCTTTATCTCATAATATCCAAAAATCTGCTTCATTTTCTGGGAAACATAGGCTGGAGCATTGTCAGTCTTAATTTGATCAGGAATTCCCAATATGGCCATGGCTTCCAGAAGATGAGTGAGTATTGCATTAGCATTTTCAGAACTCAGGGTGGTAGCCCATTGCATTCCTGAGTAGGTATCAATGGTATGACGAACGTATTTCATCTTACCAAATTCTGGGAAGCGAAACACATCCATCTGCCATATCTCATTGCCCCTTTTACCCTTAGGATTACTCCCAGTGGGTAAGGATGGTTGATTGTAAATGGAACACTTGTCTCACTTTAGCAAAATTTCCTTGTCTTGATGCCAAATGATGGGAAAACTCTTCTTTAATCCCTTTATAATGACATGATGTTTCTTAAGAAACTCTGAGGCTTCTACCACATTCCCTATTAATAACTGATCAGTCTCATCATTACCTGTGCCAAAGGGCCAGAAAGGCCTCAATGAGCCCTGATATGTGTTATATACATAGGATGCATTCTATTTCTGATGATATCCTATAGCTGTACAAACAAAAAGATTAATTCTGTATCATCAGGAATGAAGCCAGCAGTTTCAATATAAAATACAACTCCTTCTGCATAATGAGTGTCAGTTATCAGGTTAAGAGGTCCAGTGTGGTGAAATGGTCTGTATGCTATAAATAAAATAACTGATTTGGACTATGTAGAGCACCATAAAAGTGGGTAGAGAATCAGAGCACATGCAGGTAAAAAAAGAGCAGAGTTAATCCAGTCACCATCTGTCCCTGAAGAAACAACATATAAGAGAAAGAGGTGAGCCACGGGCTGTGGCCATGTGGTGAGAAGATTAATGGAAATGGGTTAAATTAAGATAAAAGAGCTAGCTAATAATGTGCTTAAGACATGGGCCAACAGTATAAAGTTAATATAAGCGTATGATTGAATTCTTTGGGGGACAGAAGCCAAGGCGTACCAGGTCCACTGCAGGCCAGGCAGGTCACAAACTCTGCCACAGGCCACACCAGGTCACGTACCTCCCAGGCCCAAATGGGCACCCAGAAAAAAACTTACTACAACAGTCCAGTAAAATCCAATAACACCATAATAATGGCATACAGTTCTGCCTCCTGAACAGAATCATAAGGACTCTGTGTCAGCTTACTGAAATTTTCTGATTTATAACCAGCCTTTCCTGTTTTATTTGCATCAGTAAAAATTGTAGGAGCTCCAGAAATAGGTTTATCCTGTACCACAAGGGGGAAAAATCCAATTAGTTTTCTTTAGAAACTGAATCCTTTTGCTTCAGAGATATTTATTATTAATCTCCCCCAGAAAACCAAAACAGACCTTTTGCCAAGGTTCATTGCCTGCCCATAATCAATCAATTTCCTCATTGGTGAAAGGTACAACAATTTCTGCTGGATCCTTTCCAGTCAACTCTTGAAGCCTGAATTTTCCTTTGAAGATCAAATTTGAAATCCTTTCAATGTATGTTTTCAGTTTTTTAGTTGGTCTGTGAGGCAGAAATATCCATTCTAATATAATATCTTCTCTTTGCATTATGACTCCTGTAGGGGAATATTCAGAAGGCAAAATAACCAGGATGCAGTTGAGGTCTTGGTCTATACGTTTAACATGTGCTTCTTGTAATCTCTTTTCCACCAATGCTAACTCTTTCTCAGCTTCAGCAGAAAATTCCTGGGGACTTTTCAGATCCTTATCTCCATCTAAAGTTTTGAACAAATTAGCCAGTTCATAATTTTTAATACCAATAACTGGTTGTATGTGGGTGATATTCCCTAATAGTTTCTGAAAATCATTAAGTGTCCTTAATCTGTCCCTCTTAAGTTGTACCTTCTGAGGTCTAATTTTTTGCAAGCCTATTTTATATCCCAAATAATTGATAGAATCCCCTCATTGTATCTTTTCAGGGGCAATGTGAAGTCTCCAATCAGGCAACACCATCTTCAATTCTTCAGTCTTTCTAAGGTGTTTATGTCTGAGTCCGCTAACAATATATCATCCATATAATGGTAAATGATGGATTGTGGGAATTGTTTGCATATCACTTCTAATGGCTGTCAGAAAAAAGACAAAATATTGGCATAGGGTGGGGCTATTTAACATCCCTTGTGGAAGGACCCACCATTGGTACATTTTTACTGGGTGGGCATATTGAGAATAGTAGGTATAATGAAAGCAAACTTCTGTTTATCTTGTCCTTGTAGAGGTATGGTAAAAAATAGTCTTTCAGATC
Organism: Sigmodon hispidus; assembly: GCA_004025045.1. Taxonomy (NCBI): domain Eukaryota; kingdom Metazoa; phylum Chordata; class Mammalia; order Rodentia; family Cricetidae; genus Sigmodon; species Sigmodon hispidus. The sequence goes on along the minus strand of PVIH01008850.1, from coordinate 73,151 downwards.
AAAAACTATAATAGGCCATCCTTTAGGTAGCAAAGAAGGTAAAGGTATACCAGACTGTAAGATGCCCATGAGCTGAATCACCTTATTAATTACTCTTAAATCTGTCACCATTCTCCATTTCCCAGATTTCTTCTTGACCACAAATATGAGGGAATTCCATGGACTGGTTGATTCTTCAATATGCTAAGCTTGTAACTTCTCCTGTACTAATTGTTCTAGGGCTAGCAATTTCTCCTCTGTCAAAGGCCATTGTTGGACCCAAATAGGTTGGTCTGTCAACCATTTCAAAGGCAGGGCTGCGAGTGTCTTTGGGGTGCTTGTAGCTTTTATACTGCATTGTGCAAGCTGAATAACTGATGTTTTTTTTACATAGCTGCTTGAGGTATTGCTTTCAAGTCCATGATTGGGTCTTTGGTTGATATTTAAGCCTGGAGAGATCTTAATTTGAGTGTTCCATTGTTGCAGTAAGTCATGACCCCGTAAGTTCACTGCTATGTTGGCCATATATGGATTAAATCTTCCTCTTTGTCCTACTGGTCCTATGCATTTGAGCCATCTCACACTCCGTTTTAACTGAGACAATGTCCCAATACCTAAAATTTGAACATCTACCTCCTTCAGAGGCCACCTGGGGTGCCATGCCTGTGGAGTTATGATTGAAACATCTGCTCCCATGTTGACTAAACCTTGCATAAAAATATTGTCTATTCTTTTGGTCAACATTGGTCTTTGTTCATTAATGGAGGTCTGCCAAAATATGTGTTTTATTGGTTTACTGGATACCATCAACTTCTCTTGTAAGGGAGATCTATTGTCTATGACTACATGGTCTACTGTTTCAGGCTTGGGTTTGTTACTCATCCTGAGAACACTCTTCTTCTACTGTGACTGGATATGATTGAACCTTTTTTGGCTTGGAGGTCTGACTCTTGGGGGTTTCCCAGAGGAAGCCCCGAGTTACATTTCCCGATGTTAAAAGCTTGCCATCTTTGTCTCTTATACATCTACATTCATCTGTCCAATGTCTGCCTTTGTTATATATCCTACATAGTCCAGGAGGTAGTGGCTTTCTGTTTAAGTCACTCCTGGGATTGGAAGAATTCCCATGTATACTTTGCCTACAATTTCTCTTTATATGGCCTGGCTTACCACAATTGAAACAAATAATGCTTTCATTCCTCATTTTAACATTAGCAATGGCTTGTCCTATCCAATTCTCTTCATCAGAGTGTAGATATTCAACATTAATTGCAAGTTGAATACATTCTTCTATGGATGCACCTCTGATCTTTAATGGCATGATCAATTTCTTACATGTAATGTTAGCATTATTGAAGTCCAAAGAGAGTATCAATTGTTTCTGAACTTCTGAATCTGACACTGCTCTATTTACAGCCTGAGTCAGCCTCTGTAAAAAGTCTGTATAAGGCTCCTTGAAACCTTGTTTAATCTGAGTATATGAATCAATTCTCTGTCTTGGGTCTAAAATCTTTTCCCAAGCATTTAGGGCATCAGTACGGCACAGCAACAGAGCATGATCATCATAAGTAGCTTGAATTAATAAATCAGCAAACTGGCCTTCCCCAAGGATTTGGTCCTTGGAGATGGAGATCAAATTCCCAGTTTGATCTTGAGATTCCAAGGCTTTAGCCTCTTCCCTAAATGAATTCCTCCACTGCAAGCTTTGGCCATTGTGAAACACTGTGGTTGCTAAATTGTTCCAGTCATTAGGAATTACCCGTTTCTGTGCTGACCATGAGTTTATGGATTGTTTAACAAAAGATGATAGTACACCATATGTAACTATGGCTTCCTTTATTGTTTTTAGATTCTTCATGTGTATAGGTTCATAATTGTATCCCACATTGTCTGAATCCCTTCCATGTGATTGTGGTTTTTTGGTCTCTGCCACAACTGGAAATAGAGTTGGAGGGGTGGGGGGTAGTTCCCTCATTGTTACCACTCTAGGTAGAGAATCTTCCCTACAGTAGCATCTTTTAAGAGGGGGCTCTGGGTTGTCTTGAGCAGATGTTGCCACAGAATCCTTTTCTAAAGTCTCCAAGCGAGCTTCCTGATCTTGTAACCTAGTGGTAATTGTCTTTTCCAGTGTTTTAAAGTCCTCTATAAATGACCTCTCCAACAATTTCATAGAGTGGAAAATCCTCAGCCTCCACATCTACCTGTTCTACTACCTTCTGTTCCAGTTTCCTAGAATTTTCATCCAGTTTCCTAAATCACCTGCTTGCTCTGCTCCATGGGTGGGGAACGTAGTGGGGCTCCTTGGTGTCAGCCCCACGTTGGTAGGTGCCAGATATTATGGTAATTAACCCGCAGTGAGACATATGCTAAATAAGGTTCATTATTTGAAAGTCACTTACAGAACAGGGTTTGTTTAGGGAGTAGGAAAAAGTTAGGGGAAGGGTGGAGAAGCAGAGAGCCAGAGCAATCACCGCCTGATGGTCTTTCCACCAGCATGCCACATGTCCAGAGCCGCACATCTGCTTCCCTTTTCCGGTGTGTCCTTCTTTCGTTGCTCCCCCCAGTTGACCACACCCTGCCTGGCACAACACTCCACTGCAGTTTACTTGTGTAGCTTTGGATTTCCTGCTACAGGACATTATTAATTCTATTTCAGCCAAATATTATTTGGCATTGTGCATTTGATTTTAACTATCCAGTGTCTTGTGAATGTGGCTAAATATTAACATTTTTTTCCTTTGGTTTAAGGTAAAAATCATTTATCAATACACCTTAGTTCAATTATGCTAGAAGTGTAAGTTCTGCGAAATGCTTAATAAGGGTATGGCAGGTGGTGAAATTGATCTAAACACAGTGTATACATGAATGAAATTATCAAAGAATAAATAGAAGTGCATTTAAAAATATTATGTTTATAATCATATATTACTCCTAAAAAGTAAAAGTTTTTAGGGTAATATTTCTATACATAATGCCCTTTTTCCATATTCACACTTTCTGTTAGTTTTTACATTCATCACATTCTTGCCATAGTTCATTTTTTGTAGCCCCTTTAAGACATATTTGTTTTCATTGTATATTTGCTAAAAAAAAAAAGAAGAAGAAGAGACAGATTCATTGCCATTTTACACTAAAGTTACCTTAGTGTTCTTGGCAGTTATCAAAATTCATTCTTTTTTAAATCAAATACTCAATAGTCTGATTTGTGTTTGCCTCAAATGGGTTTTTATACCTGACTATATTGGGACTCATATAATGTCAAAACTTTTGTTTGTTAAAAATAAAACAAACTAAAACTTTTAAATCACTTTGTCTAATGCCCAGACAGTATGGAAACAATAGAATTTTGAAGATAAATAAAGCCTATATTTTTTAGTTAAAAGTTTATTCTCAGGTATGACAACTTTGTATCATTTATTTGTTTTGTGAAATCTGTTTTTATAGATTATTTCAGAAGTGACAGAGTCAAAGACCAGGTCCAGGGCTACTCTCTATTTTCTGTACATTTTTTTGAGTGAAGAATAACATATTGTTTTCTGTTTTGTTGCTATGATAAAACATTGACAAATATCAATTTCAAAAAAATATGTTTATTTCAGTTTACAGCCTACATTACGTTATTAAGGAAAGATAGAAAAGGAGCATAAGCAAGAATATAGAATTAGAAACTGTAGCAAAGGCCATAGAAGAATGTTGTTGACAGGTTTGCTTCCAGGTTCACAATCAACTGTATTTCTTTTATAGTCTATCTTCACAACAATGGTGATGATCATATTAGAGTTCTTCTCTATCAATTAACAGTCAAGGAAATGATTTACAGCCATGCCCATGGGCCAATGTGATGGAGGTAGTTCTTTATTTGAGGTTCACTCTTCCCAGGTCACAGCAAAAATTAGTCATAACAGGTAATACTTGATAGATAAAATACACTCAAAATATTTACTCATTAAAAAATTCTGAAATTAATATGCAATTTAACATTTAAATAATACAAATTTCCCCTTCCTCTCTCAAATCCTTCCATTAAAATTATCTTTTGGACATTGCAAATGAGAGTCAATATTTTAAAATGTTGTCAAGATGAATTTTAAATATTTTGTTATACAGTTAAAGAAAAAATATTGAGTGATGATTACAACCTTATAAAATAAACACATTAATATGCTAATAACTGTTATCAAAACTAATAAAACCATAATTTTAAGCAAAATAAAATGTTTAATACATGAGAATTTTGTATGTATATACAATGTATTTCAGTCATATATACCTTCATATGTGTGTACCCTTACATTTGGGGTATAGATGTTCAGAATTAAGACTTTATCTTACTGTAATTTTGCTGTGATGAATATGAAATGTCTTTCTTGATCTCTTTTGATTAAATCTATTTTGCCATCTAGTTTGTTAGATATTAGGTTAGCTATACCAGCTTGATTCTTAAGTCCATTTGATTGAAAAATATTTTCTCAGCCCTTAACATTGAGGTTATGTCTATCTTTGAAGTTGAAGTGTATTCTTGTATGCAGCAGAAGGACAGATACTATTTGCGTACCCATTTCCTTGGCTTGGCTTCTATCTCTTTATAGGTGAATTGAGTCCATTGATATTAAGAAATATTAATGGCCAGTGACTACTAATTCTTGTTATTTTTTGGTTTTGTTGTGGTGGTGGCAGTGTGTGTATGTGTGTGTGTTTCCCTTTTTTGTGGTTTACTAATGTAATGTTATTGAATGACTGTGGTTTTGTGGGTGTAGCAAACTTAATTGTCATCATAGAGCATACATTCATTGTCTGATGATGTGGCAAAGACCCACAGCCAAACACTTGGCCCAGCTCATGGAATTCAGTTCAAGAGAGAGGAGAGATAAAAGGAGCAAAGGGGTCAGGAAAATGATGAAGAAAACCACAGAGACATCTGACTTGAGCTAGTTGAGCTCACTGACTCCAGAGTAATAGCTGTGAAGCCTGCATGAGATATTACTGGGCCCTCTGAATGAGAATGACAGTTATGTGTCTTGTTGGGTTCTTGGAGCCTCTGCCAATGGGACCAGGATTTATCCCAACTACATTAACTACCTTTTTAGAGCTCAGTCCCTATGGTGAGATTTCTTACCCAGCCTTGATGCAGGAAGGAGGGGCTTGATCCTGCCTCAGCTTGGAATGTCAGCCCATGTTGACTACACTAGTGTGGCCTTACTCTTATTGAAGAGTGGATCAGGGGTTGGTTGGGAGAGGTGGGTAGAAGCAACAAAAAGAGAGGAGGGGGGGGATGATTGTAGGAATGTAAAATAAAATAAAATTTAAGTGGCTATCTTTAAAATATAAGAATAACAGACAACATATATGAAGTTTCCAGGTCAATACCAGTTTAACATCTTGATGTTCTATGACTCAGGGTTGTGATCTCTTGAGCAATAGAATCTGACAATCATGTTCTAGAAAATAACAAATAATACTGACAATAGCCTATAAGGTTTAAAGGTATATGGAACCTCATCACTCAACAATTTCAAAAGACTAACCCATTTCCAGCAGTGGATATCTTATTTGTTAGTTTGTGATGCCAAGTAGAAGCAATGTTAAAATTTCATAGGATGTTTTATTCTTTAACACACACACACACACACTTTTTCGTCTTTTTTTCATCTCACCTACTCTTGTTGTTATTTATGAAGCTATATAAACATTTTAGGGTGAGGATTATCTTACAAATTTTATATAATTCATTTTCATTTTCTAGCAAAAATGGAAGAAAAAATATCCACAAACAGCTCTGGGATATAATTTCACATATGTTTTAAATATATTTATATATATGTGCATATATGTATATATAAAGAGAAATGATAGATTTTACAATAGTAGACATGTTTCTATATGACATTTTAGAAGGGTTTTAGTGTTATTTATCCTTGTTCTTGTAACACCCACAACCTACCCCTCTCATTTTCCATTCTAGTTGAACCCATCTTGTTCTAGTAATTGTCTTTAAGTCTTTATGCCATTAATTTTTATCTTACCTACCCTGATGCATTCCTTTCATAGCCTTTTATTAATTTCTTTACTTCCCTGAGTTTCCCAAATGAAACATGTGTCTGGAGTGGAAGCTTGCAACCAGAAATCAAAGAAAACATGCAATACTTATCTCTCTAGGTCTGGGTTGGCTCATTCATAATGATTATTTTTAGCTTTTAGATTATTTTATTGATTTACCTGAGAATTTCATAATTTTGCTTTAGTTAGTAGTTGCACGCTATTTCATTATGAAACTATAACATATCCTCATTGTCCATTTATTAATTGATAGAAATATAGGGTGTACGTACTTTCTACCTATTACAATTAGAGCAGCAAAGAACACTGATGGAGAGGTATTTCATTTCTCAGTACTAATCTGTATTAATGGAATTTCTGGCCCACCTGGCTGGGTCCAGACTTATATTAATTTCATCCTACTTTGCCTATGTCTCAGGCATATTGCTAGCTAACTCTTTCATCTTAATTCAACACATTTCCATTAATATTTCCTGCCACATGTCCCATGGCTCACCTGTGTTCCTCATATACTGATTCTTTGACAGTTGGATCTTGTCTCTCTGATTTCACCCTCTTTCTCTTACTTGTCCTCCTATTTCTAGCCTACTATTATGGTGCCTGGCATGACAAAAACAGTTCCTTTATTTTATTTTATTTTATTTTTTTTCAAATATAGGTTGCACATCCTTTAATGTAAGCAGAGGGAGTCAGGGGTCAGCCCCAGGTCAGTCCTCTCTTTTTCTTTTTTTTTTTTTTTAAAGATTTATTTATTTATTATGCATACAGTTTTACAGAAGAGGTCACCAGACCTCATCATAGATGGTTGTGAGCCACCATGTGGTTTTGCTGGGAATTGAACTCAGGTCCTCTGGAAGAACAGTCAGTGCTCTTAACCTCTGAGCCATCTCTCCAGCCCCCAGTCCTCTCCTCCTATACCACCAGAGCTGCCAACAGCAGGGCCTCTTTCTTTTGGTTACCATGACCACCAGCATCCTCTCACACGCAGGGGGCGGAGCCATTTAATCAGACTGGGTGCCTCATATTAATTTCTGTTAAAATAGAGAGGATATGTATGGCCTGACAAACTCTGCCAGAGAAAGACGAGGAAGACAAGAGTGAGGTCGATAGATCGGCTGACTATATTGACAAGATACTGATTGGTTACATGTTGAAGAAAACATACAAAATACAGAAAAAGTTGGTTCTGTCCCCTCCCACTCCCCCCCTTACCCACCCACCCCCAAATACTCATCATCATGATTTGGTCAGAACAAGGCTCAGAGCCAGAGGTCAAGGTGACCGAGGGTGGAGGGGTCCTGGGTCATGGGTATGTGGCTGTCACAAATGATGCTTAATTAATGCTGCGGTTTCTCCCCCAGCCGGGAGTCAGATGGGGAGGGGCTGCAGCCTGACGACAGCCAGCTGAGGGAAGAGCTGTCTGTCCCTTTCCCCAGCCCAGGGCCTGCCCACCGCCCTGGGACCAAGACTACTCCCAGCAAGGGAAGGTGTGGGTGCTCTTGCTGAGTCTGCTTTCCAGCAGGAAGGAAAGGAAGGGTAACTGCTCCACCCCCTGCTCCTGCAGACCAGGGGCACAGGAGTGTGGCGACTACCAGCAGAGGGCAAGGGGAGAGCAGCAGAAAGGGACCGGGAAGAGCAGATCATATATATTAAAAAAGTGACTTAAGACTTAAAATTGAATTAGTATTTGTACAGAAAGGTGCAGGTGGAATAACTCCCTCTGGCCTAGGATCAAAGTTATGTGGAGAATTCATGATGGACCCTCCCCCCTGTCCCCGGTGGTGGCCCGAGGAGTTAAGTGCAATTGGTTAGAGTGGATTCCAGTCGGGTCTTCCTGGTGGAGCAGTGAGGGCAGTGGCAGGCAAGGGGGGCTTTGTTGCTGCAGCACTGGCTCTGGCTGGCTGGGCTGCTCTCCTGCAGATCCACACCTCTGTTCCGGCCTGGAGCACCAGCTACATTCTGGGGCTCGTTCTTGGGAAGCTTCTTAGCTATTGCCATGAAAATCTCATTCACGTTCATTGCAGTCTTCGCAGACGTCTCCATGAACAGCAAACTGTTGTCATCTGCATAGGCTTGTGCTTCCTGAAACTCCATGGCTCTCTTGCTGGCCAGGTCTGCCTTGTTACCCGCGAGTGCAATAACGATGTTGGGGCTGGCCTGCCTCTGTAACTCTTTCACCCAGTTCTTAGCCCATGCAAATGTATCTGTGTTGGTGATGTCATAGACCACGATGGCTGCTTGGGCTCCCCGATAGTACAGGGGCTGGAGAGATGGCTCAGCGGTTAAGAGCACAGTCTGCTGTTCCAGAGGGCCCGAGTTCGATTCCCAGCACCCACATGGCAGCTCACAACTGTCTGTAGTTCAGTTCCAGGCAAACACTAAGGCAAATAAATAAATAAAGTTTTTTTTTTTTAAAAAAAAAAAAAAAGTACATGGGGGCCAGGCTGTGATAGCGCTCCTGTCCAGCTGTGTCCCAGATCTCAAATTTGACTGTTGTATCATCTAAGCAGACAGTCTGTGTAAGGAATGCCGCTCCAATTGTGCTCTCCTGGTATTCGTGGAATTGTCCCTTGACAAAGCGGAGGACAAGGCTGGATTTGCCCACTGCAGACTCCTCCAAGAGGACCAGCTTAAACTGACAGATCTTGTTGCCAGCAGCTGGTCCATTGGGTCGTGCTGCACCTCCCCGACCCACCATGGCCTCATGCTTGGTAACAGTACCAGTGAGAGTGGGGGTGGGGACAGTGCTATGCAAAGAGACACTTAATGGGGAGGGAGGCCTCCAACGCAGCTCCGGGGTGGCAGTGTTACTTGGGCCGGGGCTCCTACCGACTCGGCTCCTCTCCCCCACGGTGGTGTCCCCAGTTCCTTTATTTAAACAATGATATTCACAGTGTACAGAAAGGCATTCCTACATCATTAATCAGAGTAGTTTCTATTTTCAGTGGATAATAATTAATACAGAGATACATAAGTAGTCATGAGGCACAGAAGAAGAGACAGCAGAATGTTTAGCTGTGAATGAATATCTATTTTCATTTACTTATCCAAAAGTTCAAAGATCATGTGGAAAAAAGAATAGAAATATTGTAATATCCAGAAGTGGTAGGTGAATACAAGGAAATAGTGTACTCTTGCTGTAAGAGATAAGGTGTACATATAACTCAAAAAAATTATGATAGCATGCACAACCTTCATGAAACCTAAAGCAGACTAAATGCCAGCATAAGGAAATGGGGCAGCCATAAATCCATACCTGTATTCTAGGTTGTGTAGACAACTAATAGCTGTGAGAAAAGAAAAATTTAGTTTAAGTAAATAGTGTTGCCTCTGGAAAGTGGTGAGTGGAAGGCTAGATATCCAAGAATCTATAGATAGCATAAATGCACTTGATAGGTGAAAAAATAAGAAGAGAACCCAAAGTTTTCTGTGGAGTTGATAATGAATGGAAGAAACTGAAGGATGAGGTGAATCAAATAATACTGTACAAAATTCACAGAGAACTAATAAAACTGGAACATATTATATTAATACATAAATAAAAGGAGAGTTCATGTGTGTAAAGTTTAAGATCAACTCATTTAAAAAACAGAATTTCAGAGTTAATCATGTCAAAATGCAATTAAGATCTCAAAATCATCAACGAGTAATATAAGAATTTTTGATTATAGCAAAGTAAGAAAGAAAGGACAAATGCTCTAGAAGTTTGTTATAAAAGTAATGGCTTCAAAAAACACTATAAAACTTGATGGTAGGAGAATTCTTTGGTATTAGCAATTATAATATCTTCACAGTGTTAGGACCTTTGAAATCTCTGCCTTAAACTGTGATACTTGAACTGATTACTGATTTGGGAAGTAGAAAGATAGGAAAGGCTTTGTCAAAATTTATGTGTTCAGTACCCATACTAAACAGCCCCATGGATTTTCAGGCTCAGTGAATTTTAAATTATGTGAAATTTAAATCCCAGAGCTGAAGTTTTAGACTTTTTTCTCTTCTGTTATTGGGAAAAATGGGAACAAGCTATATAAAATTTGTGTGAAAACGTTGCATAGCTTTACAAATGAATAAAGCAAGGTACTGTAGAAACAGTACAGTTGGGAATATCTTAGGTCTGTTAAAGTCTGAGAATAAACTGTATAATACCTGATTATGTTTTTTGTATGAAAGGTAACTATCTTAACAATTATTGTCATTAATACTGTGTAATACATTCACTGACTAGTACCTTCATTTGGATTGCTGAGAAATAAACAAATTTGTTGCTTAAAGTGATTCCTAGCCAGTTCAAATGCATGTTACTATAAAATGGTACTAAGTAAACTAAGCATGAATTCACAGGTATAAGTATCAAAAGGAAGTGAGTATGTTTGTGTGGTATATATATTGTATTGATTAGAAATTTATTGATTGGATTATTTAGAAAATAAGGGCTGGGTAGTTAAATAATGTCTATGTTTAAACTGGGAAAGCAGAGAACGTCATGAATAACAGTTTGGTTTATGAAACTGGAAGATTCAGAAGTTCAAGTCTGGGGCAAAATATCAAGAAAATTACTGAAGTCTAGTATTTATTGCTTAAAAATCTGAAATAGCATTTTTATTTGAATGTCTGTAAAAAAATTGCATTGGAATTTTGATGGGAAATGCATTGAATCTGTAGACTGCTTTTGGTAAGGTTGCCATTTTTACTTTGTTGATCCTACCTGTCCAGGTGTAGGGCACGATTGGCCCTTGCACAACTTGCTGGAACATTGCATCATGTTCCCTAGCTATTGCATCTATGCCACTTATGCTAATTAGGCATTGAGTAGTGACCTATCCGATGTGATCCCTGATTATGCTAATTTGGTACTCCTTACCACCTATCACCAGCTATATGCTAATGAGGCATTACTTTGGACCTATCACCAGCTATATACTAATGAAGCATTGCTTTGGACATATCACCAACCATAGGCTAATGAGGTATTACGTTGGACACCAATCATATAGCTACATGTGTCCCAGCTTCCCTATATAAGCAGGCTGCATTTCAGGCATGGGGTCTTCTTTCCACCATTCTCAACTGAGCTGTACTCCAATAAAGTGTGATCCTAGAAGAATTGTGCGTGTGGTGACTCGTCATTCTGCAGGCCAGAAAGCGGCTTGCCACAAGTGGTGCCGAAACCCGGGACTCTTCGCGCCCTGCAAGGAAGACCGATTCAGAACTAAACACACGGAGTAGACCATCGGTGAGTAGTCCGTCCAGATATGTGCGTGCTCCTGGGAGGTCTGGAGCCTGAGATCTTTGCTGCAGGTTTTTTCATTCTAGTTGTCCTGATTTTTCTTGCTTACTTATGACTGTGGTGCCACCAACCCAGCAAGGAGTGCCTTCCCTGGTCGTGCGATAAATCAAACATGTGTCCGATCTAATAAGCCGCTCGTAGGTCAGAGCACAAGATGAGGAACAAATTGTCTGCTGATCCCACAACTGAGTTCCATGAACCTATTCAGGCTATATTGAGTAGCCGAGGGCTAAATCTTTCCTGCAGAGCCATAAGCTGGTTGCTAGAAAATAACGAAAGCAGTGCTCTGTGGTTCGGGGTGTCATGCAATTTGACTATTCCATCATGGGAAAAATTTGGCAGGGATCTAGAGAAATGCAACACTGAGGGAACACTTTCCCGAGGCACCCTTCCGCTATGGCGTATGATCTATTATTGCCTAAAGGATGGGAAATATGAGGACATTATTCAGCAAGGACGTAAGGCTCTCCGTATGTGCCAGGATAGCGCATCAGAAAATGGAGGTGCAGGGACTACAAAAGATAGGCCTAAGAAATAGAAAAAGGAAAAGAAAAATTCAAAACCAGTGCCAGGACTGTACCCAGTCCTAGATGAATTTAAAGATTTATATATATTTCAAGATGAGCTAGACCCTGAGGAGGAGGAAGATCTAGAGGAGGTGGCTATAGCCTATGAGCGAGAATGCTATGATCCCCCACCACTCAGCTGATCACCATCTTTCAATCACACAAAGGCTAGAGCTACTGCTCCCCCTCCTTTAGGAAACAAGTTGGGATGTGCATTCATCCCCCAGGAAGCATGGTCTAGGGTGACCACAGCCTTACCTGTGTTTGAGGATCCAGCCACACGAGTCTGATATTATGAAGTAATTGACCATAAGATTATTAAAGATCTTGCAGAGGCAGCAAAAAGAGATGGTGTAGCTGCCAACTATACCATCATGTTATTGCAGCACCTTACACACAATACCTTAACAACCACTGATTGGCAAGACATTGCCAGAGCCTGCTTAACTATGGGGCAATATTTAGACTGGAAGTCAATTGTGATTGATCTGGCACATAGTCAGGCCCAGGAGAATGCTGCCAATGGGCAGCCAGCATGGAATGCAGATATGCTGTTAGGGCAAGGACAATGGGTAAATAATCAGACAGTATATCCTGTGGAAGTTTATAATCAAATAAACACCATCAATATGAAGTCTTGGAAAGCCCTCCCCAATAAGGGGGAGGTCTCAGGTAACCTAACCAAAATAATACAGGGCAGCACTGAACCATTTTCTGACTTTGTAGCTCAAATGATGGAAGAAGCGGGATGAATTTTTGATGATGTGGAAACTGCACTGCCGCTAGTAAAGCAATTAGTTTATGAGCAGTGTACAAAAGAGTGCTGGATGGCCACTGCACCTGTGTGGGTACCTCAGTGGCCTCTGTCGAAAGAAAAATTGGAAGCGGCCTCTATCTTGCTTCAGGAACAGTTACAGCTGGGGCACGTAGAGACCTCGCAGTCCCCCTGGAATACTCCCATATTTGTTATCAGAAAGAAATCAGGAAAATGGTGCTTACTTCATGATCTGCGTACCATAAATCAACAAATGCAAGTCATGGGACCCATTCAGAGGGGTCTACCAGCTTTAACAGCTATTCCAAAGAACTGGTCTGTTGTAGTGGTAGATATTAAAGATTGTTTCTTTTCCATTCCCCTAAATAGTCAGGATAAGTAAAGATTTGCTTTTACTTTACCCTCTATTAATCATGAACAACCCGATAAGTGATATCAGTGGATTGTTCTTCCTCAATGTATGGCCAATAGTCCTACAATGTGTAAAATTTATGTAGATAGAGCTTTACAGACAGTAAAAGATAAGTTTCCCAGTGTTAGAATTGTACATTATATGGATGATATTTTGCTTGCAGCCCCTTCTATGGAATTGTTAGAATTAGTGTTAAGTTTTTTTTTTTATTCCTTTTTTTCTTTATTTTGTATTTATCAAAGAAACAGTAAAAAGAATTTAAAAAAAATGCTGAAGAGTTAACAATAACTATACAGAGTATAATAATCATAAGCATGGCTTATCAAGGGTGGAAATTCAAATAAGATTACTACACATATATTTTCTTTGTGTTCAGCTTTCCCTCTGAATTTTTATTCCATCCCTGTAGTGTTAAGTTTTTTAACCAAGGAATTAAAGAACAAAGGTTTATTTATTGCTCCAGAGAAGATACAGAAGGGAGGAGCTATTGAATTTTTAGGAGCTATTATTCAGAATGCCCATGTTAGACCACAAAAGGTAGAAATTAAGACCAATTGTTTAGGGACTTTAAATGATTTTCAAACATTGCTTGGGGATATAAATTGGATTCAGCCATATTTGAAATTAACTCACTTTGAGCTTAAACCCTTATTTGATATTTTTGAGGGAAACCTAGATCTTAATTCCCCATGCCAGCTAACACCAGAGGCTCAGATAGCACTTCAAAAAGTAGAGCAAGCAATTACTAGGGCACAGTTGGTGCACTGTGATGAATCCAAGCCCATTTGGATGTGTATCCTCCCCACTTTAGGCTTTCCAACTGGTGTTCTTTGGCAAGAAGGGCCTCTAATGTGGATTCATACTAAATCTACAGGGATGAGAACCTTGTCCCACTATCCATCCATGATGGCTGAGGTTGTGTTATTAGGCATTAACCAATCTATTACATCTTTTGCCAAGACACCTGACTGACTTATAGTCCCTTATACAAAAGAACAAGTAGAGATATTGGCTGCCACTACCTCAGTATGGTCTATATTGGTTTGCGCCTTTTCTGGTACAATTGATAATTATTTGCCTAAGAGTGAACTTTTAAGATTCATAGTTCAGCACCCTGTGGTGTTCCCTCAGATCACCAGGAGGCAAACATTGAGCAATGCCTTAACCATCTACATGGATGGGTCTAAGACTGGGAAGGGAGCCTACATGGTGCAAGGAGGCTCACCTGTAACTGTTGAGTGCCATCCAAATGCTCCCCAAATAGTAAAATGTCAAGTAGTTTTAGAGGTTTTTAAATGTTTTCCTGAGTCTTTTAATTTGGTATCTGATTCATCATATGTGGTGAATGCTGTTAAAAATTTAAAAACTGCTTCCTATATTAAACCCTCTAGTATGGTAGCCTCAATTTTAGCAGGAATAAGAGGTGGGCTATTGCATCAATACAATCCCTTTTATACTACCCATATCCACGCTCACTCTTTGTTACCTGATCCTATGGCAAAAGCCAATGAACAAGTTGATCTGGCAACACATACTTTTGTGGCATTGGACTCTGAAATACAAGCGTGAGAGTTTCATAGCTTATACCATGTTTCATCTGCTGTTTTAAGAACTAAATTTAAAATTTCTAGAGAGATAGCTAGGAATATTGTGAAAAGTTGTTCTGCTTGTGTGCAATTCTTGCCTGCTCAGAAAATAGGGGTTAATCCCAGAGGCATTTTTCCACTTGAAATTTGGCAGATGGATGTTACTCATGTTCCATCCTTTGGAAAGCTTCAGTATGTGCATATCTCCATTGATACATGTTCTGGGTTAATGCACGCTACACCTCTTTCTGAGGAAAGGGTTCACAATGTCATTACCCACTGCTTTGAAGCTTGGGCTGCTTGGGGCAAGCCCGATACACTAAAAACAGACAACAGGCCAGCCTATGCATCTAAGAGTTTTGCCTCATTTTGTCACAAAATGCAAGTGAAACATATCACAGGCCTGCCCTATAATCCACAAGGGCAAGAGATAATAGAGTGTGTGCATCGTATGCTCAAAGATTTTCTGCAAAAACAAAAAGGGGGAATAGCGGAGAATTGCACCCCCAAACAAAGGCTCTCTCTTGCTTTATTCACTATAAGTATTCTAAATTTAAATGATAAAAATGAAACTGTTGCCAAACACCATATGACATCAGAACCCAGCCATCAAGGCAAAGTTTTGTGGAAAGATGTACTTTCTAATCAATGGCGAGGCCTGGATCGTGTTATCATTCGATCCAAGGGATCTTTATGTGTTTCTCCACAGAATCAGGAGCCAGTCTGGGTGCCATCAAGATTGACGAGACGGGTTGAGGACAATTCTAAGGATGATGCTGATATGGACACTCCTGACCGTCTTCCCCCTAATTCAGGCAGAAAGTGGGAATTGGTCTATGGAGGCTGAAAAGATGATCCTTAAGCAGATTGCATGTTTGAATGCTACAAGATTGGAGCCTGTTACACTTGGGGACTTTACTTCTTGGCTCACTTCTGCCCTTTCCTTTTTCAAGGAGTGGGTGGGTGTGGGAATCTTTGCAGTCTGCTGTTTATTTGGGGTTGTTTTTTGCCTCTGGCTGGTTTGCCATATCTGCATCAGAGCGTGTCATGAAAAGGTCCTACTCACTCAGGCACTCTTGGCTGTTGATGCAGGGCACTCATCTGCAGCCTGGTGGTCCGCCCTTAGTGACTTAAAATGATTGCCCTTGCACAGAGAGGCTTTAGCTACCATTGCACCTCTATAGGGAATCATTCTCCTCTGGGACAGCCTTTGCACTCTGCCACCCTCACTGACCTTGCACGCAGGAAGGCGTCTTGGGGATCCTGGCAGCAGGTAACAGCCTTCGAGCAGTGGGCACATCATGAGGTGAACACCTGTACAGGCTATATCCTGTCTGTGCCATTAGAAAAACAAAAAGGGGGAGATGTAGGGTGAGGTTGGCCCTTGCACAACTTGCTGGAACATTGCATCATGTTCCCCAGCTATTGCATCTGTGCTGCTTATGCTAATTAGGCATCAAGTTGGCATCTATCTGATGTGATTCCTGATTATGATAATTTGGCACTCCTTACCACCTATCACCAGCTATATGCTAATGAGGCATTACTTTGGACCTATCACCAGCTATATGCTAATGAGGCATTATTTGAACCTATCACCAACCATATGCTAATGAGGTATTACGTTGGGCACCAATCATATAGCTACATGTGTCCCAACTTCCCTATATAAGCAGGCTGCATTTCAGGCACCGGGTCTTCTTTCCACCATTCTCAACTGAGCTGTACTCCAATAAAGTGTGATCCAAGAAGAATTGTGTGTGTGGTGACTCATCATTCTGCATGCCAGAAAGTGGCTCGCCACATCATGGAACATGGGAAATCTTTCCATTTTCTGATATCTTCTTAAATTTCTAAGGTTTATTTGGAATAACAGGAAAACCAGCATTGCCAAAACAATTTTGTTAAACAAAAGAACCTCGGGAGGCTTTTGGCTTCTTGTAAATCACCTTTATTATATTTAGGTATTCTCCTTGTATTCCTGATCTCTCCAGGGCTTTAATCATAAAAGAGTGTTGGATTTTGTCAAAGGCTTTTTCAGCATCTAAGGATATGATCATGTGGTTTTATTCCTTTAGTTTGTTTGTATGATGGATAATATTTACAATTTTTCATATGTTAAACCAGCCCTGCATTTCTGGGATGAAGCCTACTTAGCCATGGTGGATGATATCTTCTATACATTTTTGTATATGGTTTGCCAAAATTGTGTTGAGAATTTTAGCATCAATAATTATGGATGAAATTGGTCTGTAATTCTCTTTCTTTGTTGTGTCTTTGAGTAGCTTGGGTATTAGGATAATTGTGGCCTCATAAAAGGAATTTGGCAATATTCCTTCAGTTTCTACTGTGTGAAATAATTTGAGAAGTAATAGTATTAGTTCTTCTTTGAATGTCTGGTAGAATTCTGCACTGAAACCATCTGGACCAGGGCTTTTATTTTTGGGGAGGTTTTTAATGACAACTTCAATTTCCTTAAGGGTTATAGGCCTATTATGTTAATTAATCTGATCTTCATTTAATTTTAGTAGATGGTATCACAGTATGAACCCACCATGAAATATGTTTTAAATGAGGTTTATTTTGTGAGACTCACTTACAAAACAGAGAAGGTTTTAAATGGTGAAGGGATAAGGTTGCAGCATGCCAGAGTGTTTCTAACAAAAGCTCCTCACCCACACGCTGCACCTCCGAATGTCCAAGTTGACAGCCAGAACCGTGAACTGAATGGAAGCTGTGTCATCAGTCCAAAAACCACATAACTGGTCTGGATCTCTTGCGAGAGGTACCGGCCCTATGTGAGAGAATGTCGGCTTCCTGTCCTGGTCCTCTCCCTCAGAGGTCTACTTCCAGAACCCTATCCAGTTGACCACACCCTAGTTGGTTCCAGCCCTCTGCCACTATCCGTTTACATATATAGTTCCTGATTTCCCACTACATCTCCTCGTTTTGTCTAAATAGTAAGGTTCTAAATTAGGTATAAAACTACATACTATAGGGATCATCATAAGAGAGTGTCTGGGAAAGAGAAAGGTACTAACATAAGTCAGGTCAAACTACTGCTTACAAACAACAACTAGAAAGTGCAATTTAATATCTAAAACGTTGATACGAGAAAATGCACATGGATTGCTTTAAGGCTGTTTATCTTAAACAATAGAGTTCTAATACCTGAGTGTCTGTGCTGAAATGTGAAGTAATAACAACCTCAACTATCTAATCTTCAACACCATCAAGACCTGAGAAGGAAAATATATACCTGAAATTGGAAGCATGAAGTAACTTCCAGAATTTAGGAGAAGACAATGACAGTTAACTACCTGGACAGTCATCCACCACTTCTCTGTATAACGGGAGCATCCATCCTTGTGGCTACTGGCCTATGATATCTGACAAGTCTCCATAGAAGCAGGCTATTTTTTGGTAGAACCATCTTGTCCTGGCTAGGCAGGCTTCAGCAGTCTCTATCCCTCATCCAGCAGGTCTATTCCGGACAGTGAGCACGCTGACAGCAGTAGGGGCAAGTGCAGTCATTTTCCCCTCAGGCCATCATTTGCCAAACAAGACAATCTCTTTGCAAAATCTCTGTGATGCTCAACACCACCTTGAGAAAGGAACAGTGATGCCAGGAGTTGTCATGTCTCTCAAGGCCAAATTTGAGATAACAAAATCTTGAATGCCATATTCTCTCGGTCTATGAAGTGGTTGAAGACACCTATCTATTGGGTGTATTCTAACATGTTTCTGAAAAGCCTGAGTATTCTGACTGTTAGGTGGGAAATCTGAGTAACCATAATCTGTAATCCCAATCAACCAAGAAAGTGAAGCTAACATTGTAAAAATAGGCATTCCAAATGAGTGTACAGCTCCTCCAAATAATTTCAAGTATAACAATCTTATGAATATTGACCAAAATACACATTTTGTATAAAATGACAATATCCCAACTCTATATCATTATATATAAAAATATATCTAAAAAGACTTATATAAAACAACTTCTGTGTATATTACAACAAACATTATGACTATCATAAATAATTAGTGATAGAAATTGCATTATGGAAATGACAATGCACTTAATATATATCAATGTGCAAAATATTTTAGACAGAGGTAGACACATGCAAAATAGGGCAATTATACATTCAACTTTGCATCAATATATATTATCCCAATCAGACATATAGATTAATTTCCCATTTGTGTCAATATACAAACATTCGTACCATGTTCAACTTTGCATCAATATATATATTATCTCAATTGAATATAACATTTGTACCATGTCAATTCATTTTTCATTCATCCTTTGGTTAATAGTTGTTTGCAAGTATTATGATCTCCTATCTATTCACTTCTCTCTCTCTCTCTCTCTCTCTCTCTCTCTCTCTCTCTCTCTCTCTCTTTAACTATAATATCATTCTATCCTCTACCCAAGATTAACTTATAACCATCATATCAAAATGATAATTGACCATTACCCTCCCTTGAATGACCAACTCAATGGGAAAGGGAAGTAGTTCTCTCATAAAGTTGCTTCATGCTGGCCTGTGGGCAACAGTATCTCTGTGGGGTCCTATAAAACTAAAACAATGATTAAGTCCTAATTAAGTAGCTATAAACATATATATCCATTCCCTAAAAATATATAATGATTCTCATCGTACTGAGTAAGTCCATCTGAAATATTTGCTAAAGATATGATAAGAAACTATGTTACAACTGTCTTGATTGGTCTATACCTCAAAAGTGATCACTGAGTGACATACAACAGCTTCCTTCTTACTCTGTCTCAATGTTTTTTTGGTTTTTTTATTTTTTTTTTATCGGTGGGTGGGGGCCCCATTTTCCTTCTGGATGCCTTGTAGAGTGCTGGTAGGAGAAAATGTTTTTAATAGTGAAGAATCCAATGAATATTATCAACCGAAGATATTGAACCATCAGAAAGTATAGTGTTCAGAAAATATTTCTAAAGTAAGAGAGTAAAAAATGCAGAAAGGAATAAGATTTAAAATTTAAAATAAAACTGAGATAAGATTGGTCCCTATATATTTCATCTATTTTCTGTCCCACTTCAGGTGGCTTTTCTGATGTGAGACAGAATTTTTAAAGTTTTATTATCCAATACGCTTGAGTTTAGAGAGGGAGAAAGCCACTTGCTCCACCTCCAAAGCCAGCCTTTTTTGTCACCAAACCAGGACCTCCTTTATATGTATAAATACATAATCATTAGATACAGATGTACAGTTGTGAGAATAGAGAAATTACCGTTAGTGTCTGTCAGTGTCAGGTGTCCTTGTAATCCGGTGTAGTCCTTATAGTGTTTCAAAAGTCTGAGCATTCAGCATCCTTTTAGCTTTGTGAAGAGGGTTTTATCCATTCTTCTGTAAAAACAAAATTAAGACCTTGCCCCACCTTAGTTAAGTGAATGTTCCTTGCCACATATCCAATTGTCTTATCGGCAGATGAGTCATTACTCCTCCTCAGGAGGGTTCTCCTATTCGATCCGGTTCTTTATCAATCTTGTTGGTACCCATATTTTCTCTTTTCCTGTGGAAACAAAAGCAAAACCCCTACCCCAACGAAGCACATGCCCTGGCTTCCATTCTGAAGTTAGTACATCTTTAAAATAAACAGGTTGATTCAACTCAGAAGTTCTTTCTATTACCCAGTGTTTCTCTGCAGCTGAAGTTCCTTTCTCATCAGCATTAAGAAAGTTTAATGTCAACAAGGCACAATGTAATCTCTCCCTAGGTTTTTTCATACCACCTTTCTGTTTAGGAAGCATCTCTTTCAAGGTGCAATGGGATCTTTCCACTACCACTTGTCCAGTGGGTTTGTGTAGTATTCCAGTAACATGTTATATCTCATAATATCCAAAAATCTGCTTCATTTTCTGAGAAACATATGCTGGAGCATTGTCAGTCTTAATTTGATCAGGAATTCCCAATATGGCCATGGCTTTCAGAAGATGAGTGAGTACTGCATTAGCATTTTCAGAACTCAGGGTGGTAGCCCACTGCATTCCTGAGTAGGTGTCAATGGTGTGATGAACATATTTCATCTTACCAAATTCTGGGAAGTGAAACATATCCATCTGCAAAATCTCATTGCTCCTTGTACCCTTAGGATTGCTCTTAGTTGGTTATGATGGTTGATTGTAAATATAACACTTGTCTCACTTTAGCAAAATTTCCTTGTCTTGATGCCAAGTGATGGGAAAACTCTTCTTTAATCCCTTGCTATTGACATGATGCTTCTTGTGAAACTCTGAGGCTTCTACCACAGTTCCTATTAATAACCCATCAATCTCATCATTACCCTGTGCTAAAGGGCCAGGAAGGCCTGAATTAGCCCTGATATGTGTTATATACATAGAATGTGTTCTATTTCTGATGATATCCTGTAGCTGTACAAACCAAAAGGTTAATTCTGTATCATCAGGAATGAAGTCAGCAGTTTCAATATGAAATGCAACTCCTTCTGCATAATGAGAGTCAGTTATCAGGTTAAGAAGTCCAGGAAAATCCAATAACACCATGATAATGACATACAGTTCTGCCTTCTGAACAGAATCATAAATACTCTGTGTCACCTTACTGAAGTTTTATGATTTATAACCAGTCTTTCCTGTTTTATTTGCATCAGTAAAAAAATTTAGGGGCTCCAGAAATAGGTTTATCCTGTACCACATGGGGGAAATCCAATTAGTCTTCTTTATAAACTGAATCCTTTTGCTTTGGGGATGCTTATTATTAATCTCTCCTAGAAACCCACTACAGGCCTTTTGCCAAGGTTCATTGTCTCCCCATAATTGATTAGTTTCCTCATTGGTCAAAAGTACAACAATTTCTGCCGGATCCTTTCCAGTCAATTGTCGAAGCCTGAATTTTCCTTTGAAAATCAAATCTGAAATCTTTTCAATGTATGTTTTTAGTTTTTCACTTGGTCTATGTGGCAGAAATCTCCATTCTAGTATAATATTTTCCCTTTGCATTATGACTCCTGTAGGGGAATATTCAGAAGGCAAAATAACCAGGGTGCTGTCGAGTTCTGGGTCTATACAGTTAACATGTGCTTCTTGTAATTTCTTTTCCACCAATGCTAATTCTTTCTTAGCTTCAGCAGAAAATTCTCTGGGACTATTCAGATCCTTATTTCCATCCAAGTTTTGAACAAATGAACCAGCTCATAGTTTTTATTACCAATAACTGGACATATGTGGGTGATAACCCCCAATAGCTTCTGGAAATCATTAAGTGTTTTCAATCTGTCCCTCTTAAGTTGTAACTTCTGAGGTCTAATTGTTTGCAAGTCTATTTTATATCCCAAATAATTGATAGAATTCCCTCTTTGTATCTTTTCAGGGGCAATGTGAAGTCCCCAATCATGTAACGCCTTCTTCAATTCCTCAAACATTCTCTCTGAGGTGTTTATATCTGGGTCTGCTAACAATATATCATCCATATAATGATAAATGATAGATTGTGAGAATTGTTTGCGTATCACTTCCAATGGCTGTTGGACAACATATTGGCATAGGATGGCACTATTCAACATCCCTTATGGAAGGACCCTCCATTGGTACTGCATGAGCGCCAGGTCTAAACCTCCCAGACCCAAAATGGTCCAGGGAAAACTTTTTACAACAGATGGTGTCCAACTGGGGCTGGTTCCATAGAAACCACAAGCTCCCTGCCCATGGACCCAGCCAATCTGAGCGGCCAGTTTGGCTTCACATCTGCACATGTATCTCTGCACAGCCAAGAGTGTCCTGAGACACGAATTGAGCCATTGCAGTGAGACACACTGGTAGGATTTTTTGGAGGAGACAAAGACAAGCTGAAGAATTTCTTACAGCACCTCTGCTGTGGTGCAACTGTGACACCTGCTGACCGTAAGTCCTCATTACATCTGATTAAGGCAATTTTTTTTCTTTCTTCTAAAATGTCTGACCAGATAAATGTTCAGAATTCTACTCACTTTTTCACAATGGTGATAGAGGATTATTTCCAAGACTATACATTTGCAGGTTATCTCCACCCAGGAGTCCTTTTGCTTTTTTGTGTGATAATATACTTTATACCTACTTATTTTAAAGGATCTCAACATAGAGAGTATGAGGTTAAGATGTCTGGCATGGATGAACGTATTATGACACTCCAGAAACTCATTGTTTCCATAGAAGAGATGTCTACTTTGATCAGAGAGGAATGTAAAGCTCATATTGATGAAAATTTTAGAAAATTGGATGAAAAATTTAAAAAAAATGGATGAAAATTTTGTTAGAGAGGAACACAGAGCTCAAATCGATGAAAATTTTAGGAAATTAGATGAAAAATTAAAAAGAAATGAATGAGAATTTTAGGATAATGGATGAAAACTCTAGGAAATTTGAACAGAAGTTAGTAGAATGGGTAGATGTGGAGACTGAGAGGATTTTCAATTCTATGAAATTGTTGGAGAGGTCATTTATAGAGGACTTTAAAACACTGGGAAAAGATCATTACCACTAGGTTGCAAGATCATGAGACTCACTTGGAGATTTTAGAAAAGGATTTGGAGGCAACACCCGTAGAGCCCCCTCTTAAATGGAGCTACTGCAGGGAAGGTTCTTTACCTAGAGGGGTTACGATGAGGGGAATACCCCCCATCCCTCCAACTCTATTCCCAGTTGAGGCAGAGGCCAAAAAGCCACAACCACTTGGAAGGGCTTCTGACAATGTGGGATACAATTATGAACCTATACTCATGAAGGATTTAAAAACAATAAAGGAAGCCATAGTGAACTATGGTGTACAATCATCTTTTGTGAAGCAATCCTTGAACTCGTGATCAGCACAGAATCGAGTAATTCCTGATGACTGGAAGAATTTGGTGACCGCAGTGTTGACCGATGGCCAAAACTTCCAATGGTGGAATTGGTTTAGAGAAGAGGCTAAAGCCTTGGAATCTCGAGATCAAACTGGGAATGTTACCCTTTCCAAGGACCAAATCCTTGGGGAAGGCCAGTTTGCTGATTTATAAGTTCAGGCTACTTATGATGACCATGCTCTGTTACTGTGAGATACTGCTGCCTTAAATGCTTGAGAAAAGGTTTTGGACCCAGGACAGAAAATTGAGTCCTCTACTCAGATTAAAAAAGGTATGATGGAGCCCTATACAGACTTTTACAGAGGTTGACTCAGGCTGTAAATAGAGCAGTATTGGATTCAGAAGTTTGGAAACAATTGATGCTCTCTTTGGCCTTCGATAATGCTAATATGACATGTAAAAAATTGATCATGCAATTAAAGATCAGGGGTGCACCATAGACAAATGGATTCAATTTTCACTTAATGCTGAATATCTATACTCTGATGAAAATAATTGGGTAGGTCAAGCCATTGCTAACCTTAACCCTAACCCTAACCCTAACCCTAACCCAACGTCGGGCATGAACACCCACATAAAGCCTGAGGAAGTTTAAAATGATTTTTTTCTTTATTTATTTTGTATTTATCAAAAAAACAGTAAAATGAATTTAAAATGCTGAAAAGTTAACAATAACTGTAAAGAGGATAAAAATCATAAGCATGACTTATCAAGGGTGATAATGCAAATAAGATTGCTACACATATATTTTGTTTGTGTTCAGCTTTCCCTCTGAATTTTTTTTCCATCCCTGTATATCCTTATTCAAGGTCCCTTCCCCCTCCCACCTCATCAGGTCATTTTTCTTCTCCGCAAGTCCCCATCCCCTCCCTGGGCAGGGAGTAGACAGTCCTATGGCCCCACTGACCCAATAATGTTTGGATCAGTCTCCACTCCTGGCCAAATCCAGTTTTGTCCATCCTTACTCAAGAGTGAGTCAGGTGTTCCTATAGTTGTAAAATGGTTTTTTGAATTTATTTACTGTACAGAGACAGCGTGGTGTTCAGGCTGAAATTTAAAAATAGTGCGTCCGTGGCACACCGCTTAAACTCATACATTTCACGACAGGATTGGTATAAGTGTGATTGATTTAAGGTTTAAGTTTATACTGAAAAGAAAAGGTTTTTCTGGTAGCAGCATCATTTTCTGAGTCCACACTGGTGGCTGGCAGGCATTGGCAGAGGACCACAAGCTTATGCGCCATACTGAAACCTGGCCAAAAGGGGCGGAGTCAGCAGTTAAAGTGATATCCACAATTAAAAGCTCTGAGTTAGTAAATGACTAAAGATTCTAAATAAAACAGATTTAGACTCTCAAAACCTCTAAATGAGGTACAATGTATGTAAAATATGCATAGGCTTCAGAGAGAGAGAGAGAGAAAGAAAAAAGGGTGAAGAAAACCCTTTAAGAAAGAGAAATAGGAAATAAAGATAAAGGCCATGTAAAGATGGCAAATAAACAGAGAGTCTGGATTATGTTTATTTTGTGTTCTTTAAATCTTTTAACTTTTAATGAGCTAATTGCAGAGAGACAATTGATTGCTAAGGCTGCTAAGTTAAACCAATACTTATATTTTAAAGATGTCTTGACTTTAAAATCTGCTTATAAGAATATGTTACTTAGGAAAAGAGCTTACGCTTTTGTCTCCACAGAAGATCAAAACCTGTGGATTGGTTCTATGCAAATGTGGTTCCATCTGCCAAGGCCACCTGAAGGAACAATCTCAGCTTCCAAGAGGCCAGTTAAGATGAGATGATCCAGCTTCAAAACCCCATGAGATTGTCATTGTCCTTTGACAGCAGGAAGTAGTAAAAGAAAGAGAGTTTCGCCCAATTTCCCAAAAATATTACTTATTAATGTTTGTTTTCATTACAAATGGTTAATGGTCATAGTCAATTTCTTAAAAAAATTGGGGGAGGAGGACATGATATAGGAATGATTAGAAAAGATAAGTGGATTTTGGTTTATTGATACAAACTTAAAGTCAATTTTGTTATGCTGTATGTATTTTTCTACTCTTGATTAAGGTATAATGCTGATGTAACTCATTTAAAATTGTAATGTGTAATTGAGAAATGCAGATTGATAGTCATCTATGATAAGCAAACTTATAGTTATGTTAGTTAGGTTTTTGTAGGTACACAAAGATATATTTCAATTAGATAGGTAGTCTTCAAACACTTCAAAGACATGCAGAATATGGCATGTAAATTATTTTAAGAACTTAGATTTTCTGGACAGTGAGACAGGTCTGTTCCTGGCAGCATCAATGTATTTCAGGAAAATTATGGGCATTGAAGAAACTTCATGTGGAATTTAGTTTGTGGCAACAGTTAGCCACTAGACAAGAAACTGTTCCGGTATTGACTGCTTGATAGTAGAAGCTGTATAAACTGGACATGCAGGTTCCAAAGGAAAGTAACCTCTGAATGTTGGCAGAACATGCCTAGATGGTCCTTCAGGTTCCTGCTTTGCAGAAAACATTGCCAGACATTCTTCAGGACACAAGGAGAAGCAACTGATAGACTGTGTCAGATTTCCTGCATCACTGAAAGGTTTGCCAGAGACTTTGGGCCATATAGGCTGAAGATGGATGCCGCAACATTACAAAAGAATTTTGGGTGACTATCCAGGCAGACAGATGTCATCTCTGTCATTTTCTAGACTCTGGAAGTTTCTTGAACTTCCTGTTTATTTGCATAATATTATATCCTTCTGTGGTCTTTGATGTGATTGAAGGTTTAATAATTATAGGTATAGTTCTTTTTAGTTAAAAAGGTATATTAGATATGAAACTTTAGATAAGGTAGATAATGGAATTTTCTCTTTAATTTTATGAATACAAATAGACTGGATATGGTGACTGTAATTCCTGTTTGAGAGCTGTTCTGTTGTAATTTTGCTATATGGAAATTGAAACCTTCCTTATTCATTAGACAGAAAAGAGGAAATGTGGTGGAATGTTCTCTGTATAATGTAAATAAAAGAACTGTTTGGGTCCATGCAAGGCACTGTAGAAGTGGGTGGAGAATCAGAGTCAGCCAGGCATGTAGGAAAGGGTGGAGTTATTCACTCTCCATAAGACCCCCAAGAGGAACTGACATGTAGAGATAACGACCAGCCATGGGCTGGAAACCATGTGGTGAGCAAATTAATAGAAATGGGTTGAATTAAGATGAAAGAGCTAGGTAGAAATGTGTTTAAGATATGGGCCAAACAGTGTTAAAGTATATAAGTGTGTGATTTCATTTCTTTTGGGGGACAAAAGCTGTGGGAACGCAGACCAGGTTACAAATGGCCAACGCCACATGCACACCAGGTTGCAAACTCCTGGACCCAAAATGGTCCAGGGAAAACTTTTTACAACAAGATGGTACCTGTCCAGGAAGCTGTCCATTTCTTCTAGATTTTCCATTTTTGAGGAATACAGATTTTCAAAATATGATCTGGTAATTCTCTGTATTTCCTGGGGGTCTGTTGTTACGTTGCCCTTTTCATTTCTGATTTTATTGATTTGAACACTCTCTCTCTGTTTTGTGATTAGTTTGGCTAAGGGCTTATCTATCTTGTTAACTTTCTCAAAGAACCAGCTCTTAGATTCATTGATTCTATCTATTGTTCTATTTGTTTCAATTGTATTGATTTCAGCTCTAATTTTGATTATTTCTTGTCGACTTCTCCTTCTAGGTGAGTTCACTTCTATTTGTTCTAAGGCTTTCAGCTGAGCTGATAGGTCTCTAGTTTGGGATTTCTCTAGGTTTTTCATATAGGCATCTAGCGCTATGAATTTTCCTCTTAAGACTACTTTCATTGTGTCCCACAAGTTTTGATATGTTGTTGATTCATTTTCATTACTTTCTAGGAAGACTTAGGATTTCTTTCTTAAATTCTTCCTTGACCCAGAGATGGTTCAGCTGAGTGATGTTTAGTTTTCATGAGTTGGTAGGCTTTCTTTGGGTTTTGTTGTTGTTGAAATGTAACTTTAGGCCCTGGTGTTCTGATATGTTACAAGGAATTATTTCATTTTTTTGTATCTGTTGATATTTGCTTTATGACCAAATATGTGGTCTATTTAGGAGAAAGTTCCATGAGGAGCTGAGAAATATGTATATTCCTTTGCATTTGGGTGGAAGCTTATGTAGATATCTATTAAATCCCTTTGTATAATAACCTCTTTTAGACTCCTTATTTCTCTGTTGAGTCTCTGTCTGGTTGATCTATCCTGGGTTGAAAGTGGAGTATTGAACTCTCCCACTATTAGGGTGGAAGAATTGATGTGGGATTCAAGCTTTAGCAGTGTTTCTTTTACATAAATAGGTGCCCTTATATTAGGGGCTTTCATTATGTTCCATAAATTTGCATATGTCATGGATTCATTTTTGTTAAATTCCAAAAAGTTTTTGATTTCTTTCTTAATTGCTTTCTTAACCCAGAGGTGGTTTACTTGAGTTATTTTTAGTTTCCATGAGATGGTAGTCTTCCTTTGATTTTTGATTTTGTTGAACTCTCACTTTAGACCATGGTGACCTGATATAGTACAAGGAGTTATACCTATTTTTTTGTACCTGTCGGTATTTACTTTATGACAAAGTATGTGGTCAATTATAGAGAAATTCTCATGGGTGCTGAGTAATTTGTATATTCTTTTTGTTTTGCAGGGTGGTTTGTATATATCAACTAATTCCATTTGGGTGATAATTTCTGTTATTTCCTTTATTTCTCTGTTGAGTTTCTGTCTGGTTGACCTATCCAAAGGGTGAAATTGGAATATTGAAGTCTCCCACTATTAATGTGACAGATTTGATATGAGTTTTAAGATTTAGTAGTGCTCCTTTTTTCCCTTTTTCTTTTTTTTAGTATGAATAAAGTCACATTTTCTATGCATGTATATCCATGCTCAAAGTCCCTTCCCCCTCCCACCCCCTCCAATCATTCACTCTTCTCCACATTTTCCCATCTCTTCCCCAGCATGGGCAGGAGTTCCCAGGGACCAAATATTGCTCAGTTCAGCATCCACTCCTGGCATATCCAGTTTCCTCACCCCAATATCAATACTGAGTCAGGTGTTTCTCTAGGGGTAATTGGATCCAAGGTGCCACTCCAAGGTGTTTCAGATCCAAATCTGTTCAGGGGTTGTGGTTTGCAGCTTGGACATGTTTTGCTTTTTGCTGTTTTGTTTAGAGGCCACTAATGAATGAGGACATCTGCTTATCTTTCTGTGTTTGAGATACCTCACTCAGGAGGATAGTCTCAAATCCATCCATTTGCCTGCAAATTTTAGGATATCATTTTTTTCTTACTGCTGAGTGGCACTTCATTGTATAGATGTACCACAGTTTTTTTTTATCCATTCTTCAATTGAGGGGCATCTAGGCTGTTTTCACGTTCTTTCTATTATGAATAATGCTGCTCTGAACATATTTGAGCTAATGCCTTTGGAGTGCGAATGTGCATTTTTAGGGTATACACCCAAAAGTGATATTGCTGGATCATTTGGGATATTGGTTCCCACTTTTCTGAGAAACTGCCATACTGCATTCCAGAGTGGCTGAACAAGTTTCCACTCCCACTAACAATAGAGGAGTGTTTCTTTTACCTATGTTGGTGCCCTTGTGTTAGGGACATAGATATTCAGGAGTGTAATTTTGTCTTGGTGGAATTTTCCTGAGATGAATAAGGAGTGATGTTCCTCATCTCTTTTTTTTTGATTTTAGTTAAAATATATTTTGTTAGATATTAGAATGGCTATACCTGCTTGTATCCCAGAGACATTTGATTGGAAAGCCTTTTCCCAACCATTCACTCTGAACCTGTGTGTGGTGGAATGTTCTTTGCACGCTGTAAATAAAGGACTGTTTTGGCCTATGTAGAGCACCGTAGAAGTTGGTGGAGGATCAGAGCACAGGCAGGTAGAGAATGATGGAGTTAGTCAGTCTCCATCTGACCCCTGAAGAAGACAGACATGTAGAGTTACTGGCTCAGCCATGGGCTGAGCCACATGGTGGGAAGATAAATGGAAATGAGTTGAATTAAGATGAAAGAACTAGCTAGTAACGTGCTTAAGATATGAGCCAAACAGTGTAAAGGACATAAGAATGTGATTCATTTCTTTGGGGAACAAAAGCCACTGCATGCCAGGTTACAAACCCCTGGACCCAAAACAGGCACGAGGAAAAACATACTACAACAGATGACTTCTCAACATTGGGCCAAACAACCACATAAAGCCTGAGATAGTTTAAAAAGCTTAAAGAGTGTTCTAGGTCATGGAAACTGAGCCAAAAGCAGCTTTCTGAATTGCATATTTGAATTGATTTATGATACAGAGACAGCGTGGTGTTGAGGCAGAAATTTAAAAATGGTGCGTCTGCGGCACACAACTTAAACTCATACGTTTCACAGAAGGCTTGGCACAAGTGTGATTGATTTAAGGTTTCTGCTTATACTGAACAGAAAGGAAACAGTTTAATAAGGTTTTCCTGCAGCAGCATTTCTTATGCCTGCTCTGGTTGCCGGCAGTGGCAGAGCGTCGTGGGCTACTCCACCATATTGAAAAGCTGTCAAAAGGGGCAGAGTGAGCAATTAAAATGATACCAACATTTTTAAAGCTCTTTGGGTTGGAAAATAATTAAGGATTCTCAATAAAACAGATTTAGACTCTCAAATCCTCTAAACGGGGAACAATGTATGTAAAATATGCATAAGCTTCAAAGAGAAAGAGAGAGAAGAAGAAAAAAAGGGTGAAGAAAACCCTTTAAGAAAGAGAAATAAGGAAATAAAGATAAAAAGGCCACATGAAGATGGCAGATAAACAAAGAGTCTGGATTATGCAGATTAATAGTCATCTATGATATCTAAACTTATAGTCATGTTGGTTAGGTTTTTGTAGGTATGCAAAGATATATTTCAATTAGATAGGTAGTATTCAAACATTTCAAAGACATGCAGAATATCGCATTTAAATTATTTTAAGAATTTAGGCTTTTCTGGACAGTGAGACAGGTCTGCTCCTGACAGCACCAATATATTTCAGGACAAGGATGGGCATTGAAGAAACTTCATGTGGAATTTAGTTTGTGGCAACAGTTAGCCACTAGACAAGAAACTGTTCTGGTATTGTCTTCTTAATAGTATGCTGTATAAACTGAACATGCAGGTTCCATAGGAAAGTGACCTATGAATGGTGGCAGAACAAGTCGAGATGGTCCTTCAGTTTCATGCTTTGCAGAAAACATTGCCAGGCATTCTTCAGGACACAAAAAGAAGTGCTTGATGGACTGTGTCAGATTTCCTGCCTCACTAAAAGGTATAATAGTGACTTTGGGCCATAAAGGCTGAAGATGGATGCCCCAACATTACAAAGGAATTTTGGGTGACTGTCCAGGCAGACATGGTCATCTCTGTCATTTTCTAGACTTTGGAAGTTGCTTGCAATTCCTTTTTATTTGGATAATATTATATCCTTCTGTGGTCTTTGATGTGGTTGAAGGTTTAATAATTATAGGTATAGTTATTTTTAGTTTAAAAGTTACATTAGATATGAAACTTTAGACTCACAATGATAAGGTAGATAATGGAGCATTCTCTTTAATTTTGTGAATACAAATAGACTGGATATTGTGACTGTAATTCCTGCTTGAGAGCTGTTCTCTTGTAATTTTGCTATATGGAAATTGATACCTTCCTTTTTAATTAGACAGAAAAGAGGAAGTGTGGTGGAATGTTCTTTGCACATTGTAAATAAAGGACTGTTTTGGCCTATGTAGAGCACCGTAGAAGTGGGTACAGGATCAGAGCACAGGCAGGTATAGAAAGGTGGAGTTAGTCAGTTTCCATCTGACCCCCAAAGAAGACAGACACGTAGAGGTTCTGGCTCAGTCACAGGCAAACCCATGTGGTGGGAAGATAAATGGAAATGGTTTGAATTAAGATGAAAGAGCTAGCTAGTAATGTGCTTAAGATATGGGCCAAATAGTGTAAAGGATATAAGCATGTGATTCATTTCTTTGGGGAACAAAGGCCGCCATGCGCCACCAGTGTCTGTCATGGAAGTTGTGGTGTGTTTCTTTTATGCAGCAGGATGGTTTCTTCCTTTGTATCCATTGTACAATGTTGTGTCTTTTCTTAGCTAAATTGAGTGTATTGATATTAAGGGATATTAATGACCAATGATCAATATTCTCTGTCATTTTTGCTAGTAGCTTGTATTTTCTTTTTTTAGGGGGGAAGGTTTTTTTTTTTTTCTGTGTGCTTATCAACAGTTTGTGGTTACATGCATCTTTTTGGTTATCTTATGTTGGAGATTTTCCTCTAGGGCTTTTTGTAGAGCTGAATTTGTGGTTAGTTATTAATGAAATCTGGTTTGTCGTGACATATCTTGTTTACTCCATCTATGTTGATTGATAGTTTTGCTGGGTACAGTAGTCTATGTTGGTATCCATGGACTTTTAGTGTCTGTATAACTTCTGAGCAGTACCTTCTTGGCTTTCATTGTTTCCATTGAATAGTTGGGTGTTATGCTGATGGGTCTGCCTTTATAGGTGATTTGGCCTATTTCCTTGCAGCTCTTAGTATTATTTTCTTTGTTCTGTAGGTTTAGTGGCCTGATTATTATATGGTGAGAAGATATTTTTTTGATGGTCTAGTATATTTGGTGTTCTGTAGGCTTTTTGTATCTTTATAGGCATTTCCTTCTATAGGTTGGAGAAGTTTTCTTCTATTATTTTGTTGAGTATATTTTCTGTACCTTTGAGCTGGTGTTCTTCAATTTTTTTGATTCCAAATTTTCTGAGATTTGGTCTTTTCATGGTGTCCCAGATTTCCTGTACATTTTGTGTTGTGACTTCTTTGATTTTAGTGTTTTCTTTAACTGATATATCTGTTACCACTATTGAGTCTTTCACCACAGAGATTCTCTGTCATTTCTTGGATTCCATTGATTATGCTTAAATCTGTGGTTCCAGATCTTTTTTCAGATTTTTTATTTTATGCTTTGTCTCATTTTGTGCCTTCTTTATTGCTTCTATTTCAATTTTTAATTCATCTAAAGTTTTTTTTTCTCCTGTTTGTTTTCCCTTTGTTTTCTTTCAGGGATTTGTTTTCTGTTCTAATTTTCTGCTTTTATTTTCTTCTATTTTTAAGGGATTTTTTTATACCCTCTTTAAGGCTTCAATTAATTTGTTAAAGCTGTTTCTTAGGTCATTTCCTTCTGTTTCCTCTTCATTGTTATGTTCAGGTCTTGAAGGTTTAGAACCACTTACTTCTGGTGGTTTCTCGTTGATCTTTGTATTTGTTATGTGTATTTTTGCACTGGCATTTCCCATTGTTTCCTCAATTTACACTTGGTTAGTTCTTGGTTGGCTCTTAGTGGATGGTTGGTCTGAGAGCTCTTAATCATCTGTGTGTTCAGAGAGTCAGCTGTTCTCCTGAGTTTCTAATGCTATGATGACTGCTGTGGTCTGGGCAGACTGTGTTCTGCTGCCAAAGTTGTACCCTGTCTCAGGGCCTGGGTTCAGCAAGCAGAAGTCACTGTTTTGGATTCTTATCTCTTAGCTGTGTGCCTAGGCACTTGGCTACTTTCACACTGTAGCATGGTTATTACAACTGCTGTGGTCTGGGAGAAATGTGTTCTACCACCAAAGCTGCATGCCCCATCTCAGGGCATGGGTTCAGGGATAAGAAGTCACCTTTTCACTTTTCACCTCTCAGTTGTATGCCCAGTGACATGGCTGTTCCTGAGCTGCTACTATGCCAGCTGTCTGGGTGGACTGTGTTCTTCCCCAAAGCTGCACAGGCACAAGTTCTTCTTATAAATAGTATGTTGTCATGTATTAAAAGTAGTTTATATTTTCAAATTCAAATAATGGGTAGTTTTTTATGAGGATTAATAAGGTTTTACTTGTGTTACCTTGGTTCCTGGGCCTACTTCTTAATGAAGTTTCTCAGCTTCTTTTCTATTACTCACTAGTAGGATGTTAGCACTAAACTTACATCCTGTCCCTCTTGTGCTTCTCTCTGTTTCTCATTTCACATATGCATAGAATGATATAAAATAGTTCTTGATTACTAAAGTAAGTTCATTTATTCAAAGGTTTCACCCTTAAACAGTATGTTACATCAAAGGTCATGACAATGCCAGGGGTTTGGGACACTATGTGGGGTCATGTTAATATCTGAGGACCACGCTGCCCTTGGGCCCATGTTAATCAGATTTGTCTATACTGCCACCTGTAGCAATGGTGACACTCGACAATGGGATGCTACTGAGTACCATATCTGTGTCTAGTCCACAACCTGTGGAGATGGGTGAATATGAAGATACATAATAGTGGTTAGAATTTGGCTGCATGATGTGAACTACCCAAAGAATCAATAAAGAATTTTGATTTGTATCATGGTGTTGGATGGGCTCAGACAACTGCCCAGGGCTATTTCTGAGTCTGTGGCCCTTTAGCAGTCTGGGTCTGATTTGATGTCCATGACTCCTATTTCACTGAGAGCTGTGCAGACAAATGCCTGGGATCTGGTCAGTCACTTGAAACCATATGGGTATCCCATAGACATGCTTCTTCTGGGTCCATACTGATCTGGGTGACTTGTGCTACCACCTGAGGTCATGGTGATATCTGGGTCTAATTTGTTGCTGAGAGCCATGTGTGGGTCTGAGGTTTGTGTTAATGTGCATGGTCCATGTTACCACACAAGGATATAGGAACCATGTATGTTGAAATCTGAACACTGAACTGAGCTGGTGCCGCCCTTCAATTGCCCTGGGATAGCTGGCTCTGCACCTCTCTGGGTATTGCAGCAGTAAAGCTGGTTCTGCCCCTCCTTAGAGATCTGGATTCTTCACTCAGGAGAGATGGTCCTACATCTCACCAGGGGTGTGTGGCAGAGCTAGTTTTCCCCACACCTGAGTGGGGTGGTCTCAGTGGCCCAGACTAACCAGCTCAACTAACACTCAGAACCACATCTTGGGCCTTAAGTTGACCAAGTTTAATGCCTAACATCTATCCTATCTATAAATATATGACCTGCTGGAGCACATGAAGGTACTGGTCCTGAAGAATGATAGCTGTAGAGAGCTGCTTGCTGCTGCTCCCTAAAGATGGCACTGATTTCCGGCCTCCACCCCCTGCAGGTGAGTGCTCTCTTTTGATAAACAACTCCTTATTTGGCTTGAGCCTGGAGCGTGATTTGCTGTTGCATATGTAGGCCTATGAGCTGTGCCCATGTGGCTTAGTGGGATTGGATGCCCTGAGAATATTTAGTCATTGGGCAGGGTTTCCCAAGGGGAGAACAATTGTAAAGGTCCCGAATAAACTGCTGAAAGAAGTTCCTGAGTGTTGTGCTTTCCTTGCTGGCGAGGTTGTGCGCAATAAGTGGTGGGCCATACAGGGAGCAACTCCTGTGAGCTTCAGGCATCAGAACTTTCTGCAGTCAGGGGGTCGACCAGTAAATCCCAGGTAAGATGGGATCCATGGTAAAGCAGGGTAAAATAGACATTCCTATCTGTAATGAAGGAAGGAGCAGGAGAAAGCCACTGATGAGTGAGCTGAACTCCAGAAGTCCAAGGACGTGTGGAGTGAAAGTGAAAGTGAAACAAAGCTCGGGCTGTTTGGTAAAGGCTCCGAAAAGGTTTTTAAGATAAGAAAGAAAGGTTATAAAAGAATGGGCGCTTCACCCTCACACCCAATTTTTTTGGCTCTTAAGGAGCTCCTTCACTCAAAAAGCCTGAAGTAAAGGAAAGACACCTTGGAGAGATTTTTGGAGGAGTGCGATGTTATCACACCATGGTTTGCAGTTTCTGGTAGTCTCACAGTACCCTCCTGGGGGAAGTTAGGAAGGGATTTATACTTTGCCCATGAACAAGGGACCCTTAAAGCGGGAGTTAGGCCAGTTTGGAAGTTGATCCTCAGCTGCCTTGAGGACGAACAATGCAGTGAGGCAGTGGAAAGTAGGCAGGCCACCTTAGAACAGCTACAGGAAGAAAGGTCAGAGAAAACCACCAGTGAGTGAGGATCTAGGAAGGGAGGTACTTTATATCCAGACCTTGCAGAACTAGAGTCTTCGGAAACCACTGATTCCGATTAAGCCGAAGATGAGATGCAGGCCCTCCTAAAAGATGTAATGAAAGTAAAAATAAAAATTACAGGGGGGAAGGAAAAGACAGCTGCCCCAGATGATGAAGCTTCAAACTTCATCTTAGCATGCTGACTGGAGCCCTCTGCACCCCCTCCATATAGTGGAGGGGAGGTTGGCTCGGGCCGCTCATTTACCCGATGCATATGGGGGGCAGTTAGGTCGGTGCTCAATTTTGCATGTCCAGTTTTTCAAGACCCTCAAGGTAACTGCTATGAGGAGCCTTTGGACTTTAAGGTGATAAAGTCCCTGGCAGAGTTTGTTAGGATATATGGTACTTCTGCCTCATTTACCATAGCTCAAGTGGAAGCCTTGAACAGGCACTGCATGACACCCAGTGACTGGAATGGTCTCACTTGTGCCTGATTAAGTCCTGGCCAATATTTATACTGGAGAGCCTTCTTGATTGAATTTGAGAATGAGGAGGCTGTGGCTAACCAGGCAGCAGACAATCCTGCCTGGGATTTGAACATGCTGCTCAGCCTAGGTCATTTTGCCAATCAGCAAACTGGATATTCCATTCAAGTCTATGAGCAGGTTAATAAAATTGGCATCAAACCATGGAAGGCCCTGCCCAATAAAGGGGAAGTTAGTGGTAATTTGACAAATATATTGCAGGGTCCGACCGAGCCATTTTCTGATTTTTTTGGCCAGGATGGTCGTGGCAGCAGGCAGGATTTTGGGGGAACCTGATACTGTCATGCCCTTAATTAAGCA
The DNA here is from genome assembly GCA_004025045.1 of Sigmodon hispidus. Classification (NCBI taxonomy): domain Eukaryota; kingdom Metazoa; phylum Chordata; class Mammalia; order Rodentia; family Cricetidae; genus Sigmodon; species Sigmodon hispidus. The sequence continues at coordinate 36,715 of PVIH01008850.1, read as the reverse complement.
ACTTGTGTATGAACAATGTACTAAGGAGTCCCAAGCTGCCATTACTCCATACAAAAACAAAGGAATTGAGGCCTGGATGAAGGTGTGCCAGGAGCTGGGTGGGCTGTTAACCAATACTGGTTTAGCAGCTGCAGTAGTGCAACTCACTCAAAATAAAAGAGGAACTTGGAACAGTGCCAACACCTGTTTCCAGTGTGGCAGGTTGGGGCATCTTAAGCAGGACTGCCCTGAGCCAGGAAATAGGACAGGGCCCATGGGGCCACACCAAGCTCAGCCAGGAATGTTCCAGAGGTGCAAAACAGGGAAGCACTGGGCCAGTGAGTGTCGATCAGTTAAAGACAGCCCTAGAATCCAGAATAGACAGAAGCCCAGACAAAAAATAGGCCATGGGGCCCTCATCCTCAGGGCCCACAAATATATGGGGTAATGGAGGAGCAGAACAGGGACCAATATCAGGAACAATGGCCAACCCTGCGACATCCCAGGGACCGAGCAGAGCCACTAAGGGCTCAGCAGGACTGGACCTCCATGCCACAACCAGATGTGCTGACACCCCAAATGGGAGTGCAGTTGGTGGACTTGGACTTTAAAGAACCCCTAGAACCAGGCACCCTGGGCCTGCTGATAGGGAGATCATCCACCACCCTAAGGGGACTACGGGTCCACCCGGGAGTAGTTGACCTGGACTATACTGGAACAGTGAAGATTATGGTCAAATCGCCAAAAGGAATTTTGGCCATTTCCCTGGGTGATAGGATTGCCCAACTTCTGCTTTTGCCCAATCTTCATGACCAATTTGCTTCTATACCTGTTGAAAGGGGACAGAAGGGTTTTGGATCCACATGCACTGATCTAGCCTTTTTATTCCTCGATTTGGATCAAAGGCCAGTTCTGGAACTTACCATAGATAATAAGAAGATTCTGGGATTACTAGATACAGGGGCAGATTGAAGCATTATTGCTAGAAAAGACTGGCCTTCAGGATGGCCAATGCAGACCTCTGATTTCTGGCCTACACCCACCGCAGGTGAGTGATCTCTTTTGATAAACAACTCCTTATTTGGCTTGAGCCTGGAGCATGGTTTGCTGTTGCATATGTGAATCTATGAGCTCTGCCCATGTGGCTTATTGGGATTGGATACCCTGAGAGTATTTAGTCATTGGGCAGGGTTTTCCAAGGGGAGAATGATTGTAATGGTCCTGAATAAACTGCTGAAAGAAGATCCCAAGTGTTGCACTTTTCTTGCTGATGAGGTTGCCCATGACAGATAGCTGTAGGATCCTCATGACTCTGGGCAACAGCAGAAAGTTAGAGGAGACTTGGTGAGGATATAGTGATGATGTGCGAGAGGTCAGCAGCCTTGAACAATGACACATTGCAATGACTATTTTTGGGTAGGTTTGATTGGACAAAAGGAGAGCATACTGTATGATACACTGCAGCTCCAAATGTACTAGGACAAATACAAAGGTGTTGGGAGAGACAGAAAAGAAAGAAAAAGATGATGTTTCTGTTTGTTTTCTATGTTTCTAATACATTTGTGGGGGTATTTAAGTGGAGATGTAGGAGGAATGGGTGGGTATGCAGGTACTTGAGGGAGGCTGGAATTTGGCTGCATGATGTGAAGTTCCCAAAGAATTAAAAAAGAATTATGATTTGTATTTTATAAAAGTATTGAAGTCAAGATATACATTACTTTGGAGAAGATTTTTTTTTACTTACATAGATAAAGAGAGACTGTGGATTTATTCCAGGTTAAAGAACATAATGTTTGATTCAGGAAGACCCCTTGACAAACTTCATATAGAAACAAGTGGTCCAGAAAATCCAGCATTTCAGAGGACCTCTGTGTCAATTTTCTCTGAGCTCTGCATCTGCTTCAAGAAAATTGGTTGAGATAACCCAGTTTCACAGAATAGTCCAGTCAGTGCTTGAACATAATCCTGAATTTTTTCAGGATCTTCAAAGATTACCAGTACTCCAATTATCAGGAAGTAGTTTATGAAAAGCTATGCTCAAATACCCAAAATATTGTTTTTAAGTGTTTATTTTTATTATAAGTGGTTAATGGTCATGGCAAATCTCTTTCTAGAAAAAAAGGGGAATATGATATAGAAATAATAAAAACAACATAGATAATTGAATCTACTTTGTTTCAAAAATCAGCTATTAATTTCAAAATACTTCATACTATTATGGATTTTGGTCTATTTGATACAAATTTGGTGTCAATTTTGTTATACTGTATGTATATTTCTACTTTTGTTTAAGGTTTTTTATACAATTCCTTTGAAATTGTAATATATAATTAAGAAATACAGATTAACAGTAATTCATCTATGATAATCAAACTTATTGTTATTGTCTTGAATTTTGACAGTATGCTGTATAAACTGCACATTCAGAACTCATAGAAAATTGATCTCTGACCTTTGACAGAACAAGTATAGATGGTTCTTTCAGTTCGTGATTCAAAAAAGAGACTGCCAAACATTCTTCAAGACATAGGGAGAAGTGACTAATGAACTATAACAAAGAGAGCAGAGAAGTTCTCCTAATCTCCTGCTTCACGAAAAGTGTGACCAGAGACTGTAGGACTGTAAGCTAAAGATGGATAATCCAACAATACAAAGGAACTTGGTGTGACTGTACAGGTAGCCATATGACTGTCATTTCCAAAATTTGAAAGTTGATTTCAATACACTTCCTATTTACTTAAGTAATATTATATCTTTCTGTCAGCTTTAATGAAGTTGAAGATTAAATTGTTATAATTATATTTTTCTTAGTTACAATAGAGGGTAAATTAAATATGAAAGGTTAGTCTCACAAAAGTAAGGTAAATGATAGAATATTTTTCTTTAACTTTACTAATTACAAATAGACTAAATATTATAAATTTAATTCTTGCTTGATAGCTGTTTTTTATGTAATTTTGATTGGTTGAAATTGAAACCTTTTTTTGAGTAGACAAAAAAGGGGAAGTTATGAGGGGCTGTGTGTGGGAAGATTCCTCCAGATTATAGGCCCAGATGGGCTCAAAACTTCTGAATACATGGGTCTAAATATCTCAATGATCTTTTTAAACATGTTTTTCTAAAACTTGTATTCTAGCACTCATATTAACCAACTTTTTAAACTATAAACCAAAAGAACCAAACAAACAATATTTATAATTGACATTACATTAATCTCATCTAAATTAGTTATTCTTACATTTAAATGCTCCATTTTCAAACATTCTATCATATTTTCAAACAGAGACCTAACTTCCTCCTTTGTAATAATGGTTCCCATCTTTTACTTTGGAAAAAAATCTCTTTCTCTCTTTTTTTTAAAAACTAAGCCCACAACCCACAGAGAGAGGGAAAGCACTATCTGAAAATTGTATACAAGGAATTGTGAAGATAAAATAAGTGTGGTAGGAACTGCCTAAAAAACAGATCTGGCTGGTAGGAAGCAGCTAACTATAATAGAATTACCTAGGCAACAGGACAGTGACTCTGATTCAGTGTACCTCTGGTCTGTGCTGGTACTTGCAAAACCAAGCAGTTTTTCCATAAATCTGTGTCCCAAAAGTTGGATGCCAGATGGATCATGAATTTTAATTGGTCTTAATGAATTCCCAGAGTCTGATATTGGATTAAATGCTGCAAAATCCAAAGACAGAACAACCCACAAATACACTCCTACCTCATGAGCTTCTCAATCGAAATGGGGCAAATCCTGTCTGTATAAATTCTCAAACAGAATGACTGAGCTCCTGTATCCTCCTGCTATATATTTCTTTCCTAATAGCCATATCACTTTCTGTTTCAGTCTCCATAGTACTATGTTATAGAAAGTTTCCTGGCCCGTTTGGGCCAGGAGGTTTGGACCTAGCCCGTGCGGCTTTTGTCCCCCAAAGAAATGAATCAGACACTTATATTAACTTCATACTGTTTGGCATATGTCTCAAGCACATTGCTAGCTAGATCTTTCATCTTAAATCAACCAATTTCTATAATCTACTTGCCACGTGTCCCAGCCCATGGCTCACCTGGATTAGTTACATGTTTCTTCTTCGAGGGTCAGATGGAGACTGACTAACTCTACCCTCCTTCTACCTGTCTATCCTCTGATTCTCCACCCACTTCTATAATGCTGTGCATAGGCCAAAACAGTTCCTTTATTTACAACATACAGAGAATATTCCACCACAGTACCAGGATTAAAGTTATGTGCCATCACTGCCTGTCATCTATAGCTAACTAGTGTCTATTATTTTTCCCTCTGATCTTCAAACAAGTTTTAATTGTTAAAGTATATGCAACATATCATCATACTCTGTTGTAGGGAGCTGCATTGTACCATGCCCTAAAGGTGGCGCTGGTTTCCGCCTTCCACCTTTTCTGAAGGTGAGTGCTCTCAGGAGTAAACAACTCCTTATTGACTGTAGGCGAGGATGGTGGCTTGCTTCCGGCGCCTTGGGACCTATGGGCGATGTCCATGTGGCTTACCAGGATTGGAAGCCCAGAGGGTATTTAGCCATGAGCGGACTTCCCCCCGGGTCATTCGTCGTTCATGAGAGAGTGTGTGAGAGATTGAGACGTTCGTCATATGTCTGAGAGTGAGAGTAAGAGTGAGTGAGTGAGAGATAAGAAGGTAATTCAAGGCCCGAATAAACTGCAAAGAGAAGGATCCGGTGTTGCATGCTCCTTGTGGGATGAGGTGGCACGTGACACTCTGTGTTCTAGGAAAGTTTATGAGAGTTATTTTTAATAATAAACAAGCATACATAGTCTTTATTAATCACAATTGTCAGCTCCAAATTAGTTACACATGGAAAAATTATATTCTCTAATTATTTTTGTGCAATTGACTGCTTGGACCCCTTAAATATATTTAAATGGCCAGTTTTGTTCTCTAAACTTAATAAAACAGGCAACAGTTGACAGGTGACTAATTTCATGAATAGTGAACTGTATCTATTATTTTTAAATCCTGCCACTAATTGTCTATATGTAATTATTTTTTAAGCAAAGACAATACTCCTTGGAAATTGAGTTTAAGTTGGTATCCAATATAGTATGAATAACAGGTCGTTTACATAAAAATAACTTTAAAAAATAGAAAAACTTAAGAGGAATGGAAAATATTTCCAAAAGTAATAGATTCTTTTAATGACATTCTTCCTAAACAAAGTATATTTATAAATATATATTGACCTAATGTTTTTGTATTTGAGAAACAGCAGCTGCAGGCCATCTCTCAGTATTCCTATAACTATTTATTATTCATATGTTCTAAAGATATATATATATATGATTTTTTAGAGGCTAAGACTTTATGTTCATAATATATAAGCAGCCTATTTCCTGGGCCAACTTTCATTAAATTTAAATCACCATTCAAATGAACCAGATGGGAGCAAACATTTTCATGTTAAAATAATTTTGTTCTTTAGCAGATGTTTGAGGAACAAAGTAAAGTGAAATATAGTATTTAAACCTTTGACTTTATATTGCATCCAATAAAACATCATTAGTGAAAACTGCAGAGCAAGTAAAACCTTTTAAAATGCTGGTAAAACAAAATAAATTATAAATACTCCTAGCTAAAACTATGATAATTACACATTCTGTCATTGAAATCTGTCACTGAAATTTAATCACAAAAGGTCATTTGGCTATAATTTAAAAAACTTTATTTCAAATGTTGATTTGTTTCCCTGATTTAATGATACAGAAAATAATACCAAAATCTTAATATTGTTTGAAATGATAACCTAAAAGACATTTTTAAAATAACAAATTTATACTTTAGTTTCTGTTAAATAATATCAGTGGTACAATTCATAAATCTTCAATATGGCAAGAAAATATAGAAACTTTCCTTAGAACACTATTGAATGTTGATATGAGCATATAAATCATTTACAAAATAAAACACTTCCTCAAACATATTTGACTCTCTACCTATTTTCTAGTTCTATTTTTTATTGGGTTTATATACATATATATATATATATTTATTGGGTTTATATACATATATATATAAACATAATACTTAACATTACCACCATATAAATATATACCTGCTATGTGGTAGGCACTACCATGTTTTTTAACTATAAACTTACTCTAATATTTGACCAAATAACAATTTTGACAAAGTACTCTTATAAAATATATTTTACTGATGAACAAAAGCAAAAATTGGTTAAGCATTCTTCCCAAGGTCACAAAGCTATTAAGCAGTTTTTAATGCAATCAGTTTATCTTTATAGACTGTATTTTAATGACTATCCATTATACATAAAGGCTAAATCTTAAGTCAGATACAATAAATTTAGAAGAAATAAATGTTTATTTCACTGATCTCATGTGTAAATCATTATAAGCAACATTAGATTAACTAAGGCTTTCCAAAATGAGTGTTAACTAATTGTGTTAGTTTTTTTCTTTATAAAGGAGTATATAAGTTGTGGTTGGTGTGTAATCTAATTCAAAACTTTAAGCTATCTTTTTCTTCACATAAACTAATTATCCAGATCATTATTTTAATTTAGATACAGAGTTTATATCTTCAGTTCTCTGTGTAGTCACCTTATTCAGGTCAGAAATATCTCATTCAAAAGGGTGATATAGTTCTATAGCACAAATATCATTCAAAATTGTAAGATGGTAGGCTAGATTTTATTGATTACAGTTTGGGAATTAAAAGGAGTATGGATGTTACATCACTACATCTATCACCTCTGGAGTCCTGGAATTAACAATAAGTTCCTAACAAATATGCTATATTATTACCTTGTGTTTCTACTCAGCTCTTCTCACTCCCATAGTACTACTTATCTTTATAGACAGCAGTAGACCAACACTGTTCCCCACTCTTTTCAAATTTTCCTATTTTATTTCCATTTTTTTCATTGTCACTTTTTTCTTTTTCTTTTTTCTTACATATTAGGAGACCAAAAATCTTCTTTCTGTTACATCTCCAAAATTCCTTAAATTGAACCTGTTTAGACTATCCAGATATACATTGCAATATCATCTTTTTAATATATAACTAACAAAAGCCCACTTAGATCATTATATTTTTTTCTTGACTTCACCTCCTCTTTTTAATATAACATTAACAAAAGCCCACACATATTCATGACTTTTTTTCTTGAGTTTAATTATTTCAAATACTGTGCATATATCCTATTCTGCTTCCTTCTATCAATCCAGTATTTATCAAGTCTTATTGTAATTGATTCCCCCTTCAGATTTCTTTTTCCATTTATCACATTAGTATATGGACTACTACTGGATTTCTTTTACTTCATAAACTACAAAGTTAAAACAAGTATTAATTTGGTAGTCGCTTGCTGTTCTATTATCACAGTAAATTACTGAAAGGTTACTGTTACTAAAGAGAGTACCCTAGCCATATTAGCAGACTGGGAGTAGAGTTTGATGCCTGAGATGTTAGTTTCCTATGTAGAAACATAACCAGTTTGTATTAGAGCCTACTATTTTCTAAACACTAAAATTATGCCAATGGAAAGAAATAAGGCAACATGAGTCAAGAGAGGCGAAAATCTTAATGAATGACTTAACTCTAGATAAGTAGATTAAAATGTAAAACAAGACAAAGTCAACATGTATTGTACAAGGTTTCTGACCCTGTACTGGTCAGAGGTCTGTACTTGGCCATGGTGGCTGCTTTTACCCCCCTAAAATGACTCAGATGCTTATTTTAATTTCATCCAATTTGGCCTATGTCTCTGTCACATTGCCATATAGCTCTTTCATCATAATTGAACCCATTTACCTTAATCTACCTGGCCATGTGGCCCATGGCATGGCCCAGCTCGATCCCTTAAATGTTTGTTCTTTGGCAGCTGGATCAAGTCTGTCTGATTCCACCCTTCTCTTACCTGACCCTCAATTTCTCCACCTACTTCTATGGTGCTTGACAGAGGCCAAAACAGTTCCTTTATTTACAGCATAGAGAGGAACATTCCCACCACAAACATGCCTCATCTCAATGTTATTAAACTGTTTTATATATTTTCTCTGTTGTTGTAATAAAATTGTTGGTGGCTCTTTGGCTTGTAATTATATATTAAGGTTAATTATTAAAGGAAACCAAAGCAGGTAAAATAAGACAAGAACTGAAGCAGAGATCCAGGGAGAATGTTGTTTATTGGCTGGCTTCCAGGATAATATTCAGCTATTTTGCTTGCTTTTGAAGATAACCCAGGCCCTCCTGCCTATACAATGGGATACCCCACAATTGCCTAGGCCCTTCTGTATCAATGAGTATGCAAAACTGCCTCCAAAGAACCAGAACTGAGTGCTCCTGGAGAGAATAAAAAGTAAATCCATGAGTCAAATTCTAATTAATATATTAAATATACAGAATTTAAAAAAGTGAATTGAATTCTAAAAAATAGAACAAGTAACATACAAAAGTAGGCTCATAAAAACCTATGCTGACTTTTCAATCTAAACCATAAAAGTAAGAAGCACTTAGGCTCATATCTTATAAATTCTAAAATACCACAACTTCCTACCCTGTTTATTATGAGCAGAAAAATTATCTTCATTTGATGATGAAAAAATCCTTCTGATGATAAAAACTATCTGAAGAGGTATATGACTACCAAGTTATTCATACAATAGATATTGAAAGTAAAAGCCACTTCAATCTGAACAGAAAGATAAACACACTCAAGTGTCTGCATGAGGAAATAAAATATATAATGTTTTGATACTAATGAAACAAATTACACTTTTTTCAATACACCCAACTGCAACTACAGATTGTGTGGTCCCAGATAGGCAACTCATGTCTTTTTTATACCCAAATCTAGTTTCCCTAAGGAACCCCTAGCTTATCTCCTCCTTTCAGTTCATCTTCATGTCCTTCAGACTTATTGCTACATGTGGCAAAATGGCAAAGAACAGCTAGCTCTTTGACATTTTTACCCCTTCTATGGAGGCAGATATAGAACCTTATGTAAGAGACCTCCTAAGTTAGAGCCATTCTCCTGCCTGTCACACTGTAACCAAGAGTGCACCTCACCATCTGTTCTAATATAAAACAACCAGATAAATGAATATAGAGTTCCAAATAGAAATTCAGATTTGGAATTAATTAGAGTCTAATCTGTAAAGCACTGAATGAGTAGCTCCAATATTAAAAACTCAGTATTATTTAGTTAATCTACAATTTGATAGGCAAAAGAAAAGGCAACCAAAAAAAGAACCCACCCATTGAACATATGCAACTATGATATCCACATCAAAAAATACCAGAAATGTCATAATGTATAATGCCTAAATCTCATAGTAAAAGCAAAAATATAAACAACTATAACAGTATGCCTCCTCCTGAAACAAGCTTTCATATTGTAATAGTTCTGGGGGATGAAAGAGACTTAGTTAAAGCAGAAAAAAGGAATTCAAAATAGCCATCAGGAATATGTTCAGAGAGATTAAAAAGAATATAAATAAATGCCTCTATGAAGACAAAAAATACATTTAAACTAAATACTAAAAATAATATAAAACATGTTAAACAGAGTTTAACAAAGAAATAAAATTACTAAAAAACCTACAATTAGAATAAAACTCAATGTAAAACATCTCAGGATGTGAAATAAAAATCTGGAAGGTAAGCCTTACCAAAAAATTAAATGACTAAAAATAAATTCAGGGCATGGAGACAAGATAGAAAAGTGAAATATTGCAAGTAAATGTTAAATATTTTTAAATACAGGCAAAATATTTTCAAGAAATATGGAACATTATAAAAAGACCAAAACTACAAATAACTACAAATAACAGGTATAGTGAAAGCAAAAAAGACAAGTGAGAGGAGCAAAATCAACAAGCAATACATTGGACCTCCTAAAACTGAGAAGTTTCTATAAGGCTAAGAACACAGTCATTAAGACAAAACAACAGCCTACAGAATAACAAAAGATTTTCACTAGCCCTACAAGTGACAGAGGACTGATCTCTAAAATATATATTGAAATAAAAAAACTTTAGCCCAAAGTTCTAAGTAACCACATTAAAAAATGGGATTCAGGACTAAAAAGGGAATTCTCAGCAGAAGAATTACAAATAGCTGAAAGTCATTTAAACAAGTGTTCAGCATCTTTAGCCATTAAAGAAATGCAAATCAAAACAACTTTGAGATACCACCTTACACCTGTCAGAATGGCTAAGATCAAAAACATAGATGATAGCCTACACTGGAGAGGATGTAGAGCAAGGGGAACACTACTACAATGTTGGTAGGAGTGTAAACTTGTCAGTCACTTTGGAATGCAGTATGGCAGTTCCTCAGAAAACTTGGAATCAATCTCCCAAGAATCCAGCAATATCACTATTGGGCATATACCCTAAAGGTGCACATTCACACCCCAAAACAATAGTTCAAGTATGTTCATAGAAGCATTATTTGTAATAGCAAGAACCTAGAGACAACCTAGATGCCCCTCAACTAAGGAATGGATTAACAAACTGTGGTACTTCTACACAATGGAGTACTACTCAGCAGTAAGAAAAAATGATATCCTAAAATTTCTAGGCAAATGGATGGATTTGGAGAATATCATCCTCAGCAAAGTCTCACAAAGCTAGAAGGATAAATGGGGATGTACTTACTCATTAGTGGACCTTAAGCAAAACCATTCTTACGTCATTGAAGGAGGGGAAAACTTTAGCATGAATGTCTTAGATCTTCAGCTTTCCTTACAATGCTAACTGTTTGGAACCAGTATCCATCTATATTTGGTCTCCTAAAATTTCACTGAATTTGCTACTGTGCTATCCACTTCTAAGATTTAAATACAATGAATAAATAAATGTATTTATTTATGAGAAAAATAAAAGTTAATTGATAGAATCTTTAAAAAGGCACAGAATTCTGGCCCCAACTCTAGTCCAGTCAAAGAGAGTGAGGAGGGATTATATAAGCAAAGGGGTCAAGATCATGATGGGGAAACCTACAGAGACAGTTGAGCTATTGGGAGCTCATGGGCTCTGGATTGACAGTTGGAAACCTGCATGGAACTAAACTAGGCACTCTAAATATGGAAAGTAGTGTGTGGCTTCAGCAGATTGTGGAGTCTCTGGCAGTGGGACCAGGATTTATCTCTAGTGCATGAACTGGCTTTTTTGAGCCCATTCCCTACAGAGGGATACTTTGCTGAGCCTTCATACATAGTAGATAGGTTTAGTCGTGCCTTAACTTGATAGTAAGACTATATTGATTCCCTGTGGGGGTCCTTATCCTCTCTGAGAAGTAGATGAGTGGTAGGGTGGGGAGAAGCTGGGGGTTAGTAGGAGGAGGGGAGTGAAGAGAAACTGTGGTTAGTATGTAAATTTTTAAAAAAACCTTTCAAATAAAAATAAAACTTTCAAAATAGAAAAAGAAAATCACAGAATAAAATTTTCCTAGTTCAAAGAAAAAGATGTTTATCAAGTGGAACAAAGAAAGAGAACATCATTAGACCAGCAGAGAATCTCTTCATGTTACATAATAACCAAAACACTGAATGTTCAGAACAAATAATTGTAATTAAAAGATGGCAAAGAAAAAAAAAGATCAAGAACTAGGTTTAAGATACCTATTAGTGAAGACTCCCTGATCTTCAACAAAGGACCCAGAATCCCTCTTGCTTGAATTGATATGAATACCTGCTTACTGAGGACTATATTTCATAGTATCAAATGACAGCATGCAAGCTTCCAAAGCAGAGAAAAAAACAAGTCCTAACAAAACAAAGGTGGATATGATCCACAAAAGAACCACCATGGCATAATAACCTTTAGAGGGCAATAGTGGCATGTATAACTTGGTGTTAAACAACAGTTTTCAATTGGTCTTAAGACCAACTCAACACAATGGAAATTATTTCTAGTGCAGAAATCCTAGCCCAGAACTAGTGAAATCATGGTTCTTGGAGGACAACATATAACCACTACCTAATTAAACCAGCATAATACCTAACTACACTCTATAAGATATTCCTCATAACAAATCATAATTGTGCTTTTTAAATCATAAGTACACTTTTTAAGTGATCAATAATAACACTTTCCTTTGCAACAGTCAGAGACCAATACAGAAAATAACCACTGGGAAAAATGCAGTACTATGGTGCCTAGCCCCAAATATTACCTCTGTATGTAACCTACAGAGAACTAAATGATGCAGAGTCTTCCCTAGAGAAGAACACACCAATGATTATCTAATACAAAATGATAATTACTAAAATACATACAGATAAAATAATGCACAATGAATATGTTATTATATACATACACATATACATACACAGTAACAATTAGTGAATAAAGAGACTATGAATTTAAAAGAGAGCAAAGCAACGTATATGAGAAGGATTAGAAAGAGGAAAGGATAACTAATGTAATTATATTGTAATCTCAAAAATAAATAAAAAACACAATATAGCAAGAAATGAGATGCAATGAACATAGTTTCAAGAAAAAAATCACAGTACAAAGCGTTTACATCAAAACCTTGAAAGATTTCACATTAATAATGTAATGAGCCAGGCTGTGATCATGCACTCATTTAATACAAGCACTCAAGAAGCAGAGGCAGGAAATCTCTGAGTTTGAGGACCGCCCTGGTCTAAAAAGTGAGTTCCAAGACAATCAGAACTGTTATACAGAGAAACACTATTTTGAAAATTAAGTAATACTAATAATGTGATGATAAACCTGAGAAATCTAAAAGATTAACAAAAATAATAACATCTAACAGTATAGATAAAAAATTATTACACTTGGGGTTGAATTCAATGAAAATAAGCAAACAAAAATGCAAATAAAGAAAGAGTTGGTTTTTTGAATTTTTTTAAATGAACAAATGTACAAATTAACCAAAAGACAGAGATAATCAAATTTATAAATCTGAAATTAAAAGTGAGGCATTACAACAGACATTGATAAAACTCAGAGAATTATAAGGACATACTTTAAAAATCTATATTTCACCAAAATGAAAAATCTAAAAAAATTTGAATTTCTTTATATATATATATGTATATATGTATATTTATAACCTAACAATGGTAAATCAAAGGATAGTGATATTAAATCTTTGTTAAAATAAAATCTATAAGCCCCAGAAAAATATGTCATAGTTAAAAATCTTCCAAATAAAGAATGTTGAAGGCCAGATGGATTCAATGTATGAATTCATTAGAAATTCAAAAAAGAACTAATATCAATAATCTTCAAATTATTCTAAAAATTAAAAACAAGAGGAGCATTTTTCCTATGATTTAAAGCTACTGTTACCATGAGATAAAATACCAAACATAGATCCAAAAATAAAATTATAAAACAATATCCTTTATGAACATTGGTACAGAAAAATCTCAATAAAATAATTAAAGACCAAATTTAAAAACATGTTGAAAAGGTTATCTATAGTAATCAAGTTAGTTTCATATCAGAAATGCAGGGATTGCTGGACATGAATAAATCAATAAGTAAAATCCAGCCCTTAAACAGACTGAAAAACAAAACAAAACCCATATCATTATCTCATTAGATGCAGAATGTTGGCTTTTGACAAAGGCAACACCTGTTCATGATAAAAGTCTTAGAAAAAATAAGAATACAAAGAACATAGTACTTTGTAATAAAGAATATTTAAAGTAAATACACAAGTAAAACTATCCTATAAGGAATAAGACAAGAATGTCCACTCTCTCCATACATATTCAATGTAGTGCTAGAAGACTTAGCTAGAGAAATAAGACAACTAAAGAAAATCAATTGGATAAAATAGAAAAGAAAGACGCCAAGCTATCTTTTTATACACATGATATGTTTTTATGCATAAAAAATCCCAATGTCTCCATTAGAAAAAAATTAAAGCAGATAAACACTTCAGGATAGAAAATATATAGGTGTCAGTAGTGGTGGTACATGCCTTAAATTCCAACATTCAGAGGAAGGTTTGATCTCTGAGTTTGAGACCAACCTGGTCTACAGAGTGAGTTCCAGTACAGGCAGGGCTAGACAGAGAAAATGTCTAAAGAGAGGAAGGAAGAAGAAAGGAAGGAAGGAAGGAAGGAAGGAAGGGAGACAGAAAAAAAAGAACTACTTTAGTTTGAATCTACTCTGAGGTTTTGAATTAGTCAAAAGTGTAAAATGCTGACTTTGTGGGTGAGAATACTGTAATTTCCCTATGTTGTTCTGAGTTATAAAAATAACTTAATATTATTTTTTATCAATATTTAAATATTAATGAGAAATCATCTTTGACAGTCCACAGTATGAATGCCAATAATACTGAGATGCATTCATAAGACTACATGTATACATTACATGAGAATGCACACTAATGGGAAGAATACACAGCTGTTTTTGCACATATAAAATTACAGACAGAAGCAATCAGTTTTCACACTCTTGTAATCTTTGCATAATGAAATTCCTCCATCAGAGACTTATTCATTTGGTGGGTTGACACCTGAATTATGAATTGTGATCTGTTGTATATTATCATAAAGCCATTTCTCTCAACACCTCCAAGAATAATTGTTCCCATATTTTAATCAGTTGTAGAGTGCTGAAAATGTCTTTCTCCATTACAAAAAACTGAATGCTCCTTTTTTAAGTTTTTAAAAGTTAGCTTTAATATTATGAAAATGGTGAATAATTCTACTTTATAAAACTATAGTGAAAAAGGTTTTCTCTTATTCCAGACTGTTAGCTTTTTCTTGATTTTTCTTCTAAGCATTCCCTTGCATATCCACTGGTATGTATGTGTGTCATCATCATCTTTCATGTTTTTAATACTTCAAATAGGTCCCAATTCTTTTCTCTTTTCAGTCTGTGCTCATTCTTGCTAAGCACACTAGCTTAGCGGTTTGTTTGTTTGTTTGTTTATTATGTCAAAGAAAAACTCCACCTCAGTTTACTTCTAATTGTTAGAAACAAAGGACCAGGAAACAAATCTTACTTTCATCTATTTATCTCCATTGGCAAAATTGTTGGTAATTGCAAAGGAATGTTGAAACCGGGACCCTCCAATTCCAGCATCAGCTATTAGCTGACTCACTGCTTTGATGAGCTGGAAGATAAAAAGCAAAAAGATCCCTCTAAAGCAGTGATGCTCAAACTTCCTAATGCTGCAACACTTTAATATAGTTCCTCAGATTGTGGACATACCCAACCATACAATTATTTTTATGGCTCCTTTTTCTTTTTTTCTTTTCTTTTTTTTTATTATGAATAAAGTCACATTTTCTATCCCTGTATATCTTCGTTCAAGGTCCCTTACCACTCCCACCCCTTCCAGTCACTCTCTCTTCTCCACATCTCCCCATCTCCTCCCCCAAAAGGGCTGGAGGTCCCAAGGTTCCAATATAGCTTAGTTAAGCATCCACTCCTGGTATATCCAGTATCCTCACACCAACATCAAGACTGAGTCAGATATTCCTCTAGAGAGAGTGGGATCCAAGGTGCCACTACAAGGTGTTTAAGATCCCAAGCTGTTCAGTGGTTGTGGTTTGCAGCTTGGGCATGCTTCGCTTTTGGCTTTTTTTGTTTAGAGTCCACTTATGAGTGAGAACATGCCCTGCTTATCTTTCTAGGTTTGTGATACCTCACTCAGGAGGACATTCTCCAAATCCATCCATTTTCTAGCAAATTTTAGGATATCATTTTTTTTTTACTGCTGAGTAGTATTCCATTGTGTAGATGTACCACAGTTTGTCAATCCATTCTTCAGGTAAGGGGCATCTAGATTTTTTTCCCGATTCTTGCTATTACGAATAGCGCTGCTATGAACATAGTTGAGCTAATGCCTTTGGAGTGTGAATGTGCTTCTTTAGGGTATACACCCAGAAATGGTACTTCTGGATCATGGAGGAGATTGATTCCTAGTTTTCTGAAAAACCACCATACTGCAATCCAGATTGGCTGAACAATCTTACACTCCCACCATCAATGGAGGAGTGTTTCCCTTGCTCTGCAACCTTTCCAGTATAGGCTGTCATCTGTGTCCTTTATCTTAGCCATCTGACAGGTGTTAGATGGTATCTCAAAGTTGTATTCATTTGAATTTCTCTGATGGCTAAAGAAGTTGAGGGCTTATTCAACTGCCTTTCAGCCATTCTTAATTCTGCTGAGAATTCTCTTTTTAAATTTGAACGTTACTTTTTGATTGGGTTATTCAAGGTTTTGGGCTCTAGTTTCATGAGTTCTTTATATATTTTAGAGATCAGTCTTCTAACACTTGTAGGGTTGGTGAAAATCTTTTCCCATTCTGTAGGCTGAGGTTTTGTCCTATTGACAGTGTCATTGGCTATACAGAAGCTTCTCAGTTTCAGGTGATCCCACTTATTGATTGTTGGTCTCAGTGCCACTGGTGTTATATTTAGGAGGTGGTTACATGTGCCAATTGATTGGAGGGTATTTCCCACTTTCTTTTCTGTCAAGTTCAGAGTGACTGGGATTATGTTGAGGTTTTGATCCACTTGGATTTGAGTTTTGTGCAAGGCGATAGGCTTGGATCTATTTGCATTTTTTTACACACTACCAACCAGCTAGGCCAACACCATTTGTTAAAGATACTTTTTTCCATTGAATATTATGGGCCTGTTTGTCGAAGATCAGGTGTTCATAGGTTTTTTAATTAATGCCTGGATCCTCAATTTGATTCCATTGATCCACAAGTCTCTTTTTATTCCAGTACCAGGCTGTTTTTATTACAGTAACTTTTTAGTATAAATTGAAGTCAGGGATGGTGATGCCTCCTGAGGTACTTTTGCTGAACAAAATTGTTTTGGCAATCCTGGCTTTCCTGTTATTCCAAATGAATTTGCGTATTGTTCTTTCAAGGTCCATAAAATACTGTTAGAATTTAGATTAGCAGTGCATTGAATCTGTAGACTGCTTTTGCAAGAATTGCCATTTTTACTATGTTGATCCTACCTATCCAGGAACATGGGAGAGCTTTCCATTTTTTGATAGCCTCTTCAATGTCTTTCTTCAGTGGTTTAAAGTTTTTGTCAAATAGGTCTGTTACTTCTTTTGTTATGGTTACACCAAGGTATTTAATACTATTTGCAGCTATTATGAAGGGTAATGTTTCCCTTATTTCTTTTTCAGCCCTTTTATCTTTAGTGTATAGGAGGGCTACTTATTTCTTTGAGTTAATCTTATATCCTACTATATTGCTGAAGGTGTTTATCCATTGTAGGAGTTCCTTGGTAGAATTTTATGGTACAGCTATGAATACAATCATATCATCTGCTAATAGAGATAGCTTCACTTCTTCTTTTCCAATTTGCATCCCCTTAATCTCTTTTCGTTCTCTTATTGCTTTAGCTAAAACTTCGAGAATTATATTGAATAGATAAGGGGAGAGAGGACATTGTTGTCTAATTCCTGATTTTAGTAGGATTGCTTTGAGTTTTTCTCCATTAAGTTTGATACTGGCTGTTGGCTTCTTGTAAATTGCCTTTATTATATTTAGGTATTCTCCCTGTGTTCCTAATCTCTCCAGGGATTTTTATCATAAAGGAGTGTTGGATGATTTTGTCAAGGGCTTTTTAAGCATCTAAGGATATGATCATGTGATTTTGTGCCTTTAGTTTGTTTATATGATGGATAATGTTTACTGTTTTTCATATGGTAAACCAGCCCTGCATTTCTGGGATGAAGCCTACTTGGTCATGTTGGATGATATATGTTATATATTGTTGTATTCGGTTTGCCAAAATTTTGTTGAGAATTTTCGCATCAATATTTTTGAGGGAAATTGGAATGTAATTCTCCTTCTTAGTTGTGTCTTTGAGTGGCTTTGGGTATTAGGGTTATTGTGGCCTCATAAAAGGATTTTGGCAATATTGCTTCTGATTGTATTGTGTAATATAGTTTGAGAATTACTGGTATTAATTCTTCTTTGAATATCTGGTAGAATTCTGCACTGAAACCATCTGGACCTAGGCTTTTTTTACTTGAGTGGCTTTTAATGACAGCTTCAATTTCCTTAAGGGTTATAGGTTTGTTTAGGTAATTAATCTGGTCTTCATTTAATGTTGGTAAATGGTACCTGTTGAAAAAGCTGTCCATTTCTTCTAGGTTTTCCATTTTTGTGGAATATATATTTTCAAAGTATAGTCTGATAATTCTCTTGATTTTCTCTTTTGTCCCCCTTTTCATTTCTGATTTTGTTAATTTGGATACTCTCTCTCTGCTTTTTGGTTAGTTTAATTAAGGGTTTATCTATCTTGTTGACTTTCTCAAAGTACCAACTTTTTGAATCATTAATTCTTTGTATTATTCTTTTTGTTTCAATTGTACTAATTTCAGCTCTAAATTTGTTTATTGCATGCCATCTACTCCTTCTAGGTGAGTTTGATTCTAATTGTTCTAAGACTTTTAGTTGTGCTCTTAGTTCTCTAGTGTGAGATTCCTCTAGACTTTTCATATAGGCATCTATTGCTA
This sequence comes from Sigmodon hispidus, assembly GCA_004025045.1. NCBI lineage: Eukaryota > Metazoa > Chordata > Mammalia > Rodentia > Cricetidae > Sigmodon > Sigmodon hispidus. Next base: position 18,229 of record PVIH01008850.1, on the reverse strand, counting down.
TGAATTTTCCTCTTATGACCACTTTCATGTGTCACACATTTTTGGATACATTGTGGATTCACTTTCATTAAATTCTAGGAAGACTTTTATTTGTTTCTTAATTACTTCCTTGACCCAGAGGTGGTTCATCTGAGTGATATTTAGTTTCCATGAGTTAGTAGGCTTTCTGCAATTTTTGATGTTGCTGAACTCTAACTTTAGGGACTAGTGGTCCAATATTATATGAGAGATTATTTCCATTTTTTAGTATCTGTTGATTTTTGCTTTATGACCAATTATGTGGTCAATTTCAGAGAAAGCTTCATGTTGTGCTGAGAAATATGTGTATTTCTTTGCATTTAGTTGGAAGCTTCTGTAAATATCTATTAAATCCATTTGCATCATAACATTTTTTAGACTGAGTCTCTGTCTTGTTGACCTATCCAGGGGTGAAAGTGTGGTATTGAAGTCTCCCAATATTAGAGTGTGAGAGGTTTTGTGGGATGTCAGCTTTAGCCGTGTTTCTTTTACATAGGTAGATGTCCTTATATTAGGGGCATAAATAGTCAGGATTCAAATTTCCTCTTGACCAATTTTTCCTGCAATCAATAAGTAATGTCCATCTTGGCCCCTTTTAATTGCTTTTATCTTAAAGTCTACTTTGTTAGATATTATGATGGTAACCCCAGCTTGTTTCTTAGGGCCATTTAATTGGAAATTCTTTTACCAACCCTTTACTCTGAGCCTGTGTCTGTGTTGTGGTTGAGGTGTGTTTCTTGTATGCAGAAGAAGGATGGCTACTGTTTTTGCATCCAGTTTGTTAGTGTGTATCTTTTTATAGGTGAGTTGAGTCCATTGATATTAAGGGGTATTAGTGACCACTGTTTGATGTTTCCCGCTATTTTGTTGGTGGTAGCTTGTATGTATTTCCTTTCTCTTGGCTTTTCTTCTGTGGGATTATTGAATGTTTGTGGTTTCATGGGTGTATCTGGGATCCTTATGTTGGAGTTTTCTCCTCTAATGCTTTCTGACGTGCTAGATTGGAAAAAAAGATATTGTTTCAGTCTGACTTATTCATGAAATATCTTGTTTACTCCGGCTATAGTGATTGATAATTTTTCTGTGTATAGTAGTCTAGGTTGGCAGCCGTGCTCTTTTAGTGTCTGATAACTTCTGACCAAGTCCTTCTTGCTTTCATTGTTTCCATTGAATAGTCAAGTGTTTTTCTAATGGGTCTGACTTCATAAGTAAGTTGGCCTTTTTATTTTGCAGCTCTTAAATTTTTTTCTTTGTTTTGTATGTTTTGTGGCTTGATTATTATGTGGTGAACAGACTTTTTTTGGGCGTCATATCTATTTGGTGTTCTGTAAGCTTCTTGCATCTTTATAGGCATTTCCTTCTTTAAGTTTGGAAAGTTTTCTTCTGTGAGTTTACTGAATACATTATATGTGCCTTTGAGCTGGTATTCTTCATCTTTGATATCTATTATTCTCAGTTTAGGTCTTTACATGGTGTGCCAGATTTCCTGAACAGTTTGTGTTATGCCTTTTTTGGTTTTACTATTTTATTTGCCTAATGTATCTATTTCCGATACTTAGTCTTCCACTCCAGAGATTCTCTCTTCCATCTCTTGGATTCTGTTGGTTATGCTTGTATCTCTAGTTCCACCTCTTTTCTTCAGATTTTCTATTTCCACCTTTACCTCATTTTGTAACTTTTTTTTTAAATGCTTCTATTTCAGTTTCTAGTTCCTGGATTTTTTTTTTTCATTTTTTGGTTAACATTTTCTGGTTTCCTTTCTAGGGTTTAGTATCTATTCCAATTTTTCACTTGTATTTTCTTCTATTTCTTTAAGAGAAGTTTTTTTATATCTTTTTGGAAGGCTTTAATAATCTTCATAAAGGCAGTTTTGATGTTGTTTCCTTCTGTTGCTTCTTCATTGCTCTGTTCAGTTCTTGTAATTGTCGAACCACCAGTATCTTCTGATATTGCCTTATTCTTCATTGCTCTGTTCAGTTCTTGTAATTGTAGAACCACCAGTATCTTCTGATATTGCCTTATTGTTCTTTATATTGTTATATGTGTTTTTGCACTGGTGTCTGCCCATGGCTTCAGTTGTTCATGCTTAGGCAGCTCCAAGTCAGTTGTGGCAAGAGGACTTTTGTGTCTCCTGTCTCCTCTGAGCAAGGGGTCTGCTAGATCTCTGACTCTGCTCCAGATAGGTGTCTGAATTTCAAATTTGCAGTCCTTCTCTGATAATGCATTTCACCCTGGAGGCAGGGCCTGATCATGCAAGGTCCCCTCTTTTAGGTGAGGCTGGAGGAGCCCCTCACCACCAAACCCTAGCTCCTGTTTGCTAGGGAGAGCTGAAATTAGATTCTCAGGATAGACCCTGGTCCTGGAGAGCAACTCCCCAGAAGGGTGGCCTGGGTGCCATAATCTCCACCAGCAGTTTTATGATCATCCCAGAATATTCTGTTGTACAGATGACATGTACATGTTTTAATTTTCCAGATGTAACTTGTTTTAATAAGGTGACATTATATTCATACACTATATTCCTTCACTGTAATTCTCTTAATGAAAACCATACAAAATAATATCTGTGGCTAAACAGCTAGCCCTTACATATAATAGATTTCCATTAAGCATTAGCAGAATAGGTGAATTCATCTTTTGTGCTGTTTATTAGTTTTTTATTTTGCATGTTGTTTTCCTTTATAGAATTAAAAAAATAAAGTTCAGCACTGATGATAGTCACATATTCTAAATAAATGGTTTCTATGTTTATGAGGTTCATGTCATACCATCTGTCTCCCTAGAACCTGATTTGCATAGTAAGATAGTTAATGTTCCCCCATGAAAGAATAGTTGTTTTAGAATTTGTTGAGAGATAGTTGTTTTAGAAGGCTGATGTCCACCAGCCCTGATGGAGATGGTAGCTCTTGATAGACCAGAAGGTTAGTACATTTCATTCAGTCTGGTGGATATTTAATTTGAGTGAATGGCAGAGGCCTCAGCTGAAAGCATGTAAGCATGGGGAAGGATGGTTCTCAGAGATGAAGTCTTTGGGCTCTGATTCAGAGGATTTGAGACTTTGCTTTGGGTGAAAAAGGCTACCGCTTCCTCGGCAGGAACCTTCTTTAATGTCCTCTGACAATTTACATGTCTTGAGAAATGATTCTGGTTTTGTTGTCATGAATTATCACAGCCCCATAGTGAGTCCCAGGTTTGTGTGAATTCCTATATGCTACCAGCTGGGCACTGTTGGCTGATGTCTGAAGAACCATAGCATGAAATATCTCATTGTTAGTTTATAAAGCCACACCCTTCTCTGAGTTCTGACTTCAAGACCCCTTTAAGAAGAGTTTCCCATCTCTCCCTCTCACTCTCTTCTCTCTCTCTCCTGTTCTCCTTTTTTTATTTCTTCCTTCTCTCTCTCATCCCCCATCTCCACTGTCATATTTGATGAGGATTCATAGCTACTTATTTTTGTATAGAGAATAATTATTTAGAACATGTTTTTGAAAGCTGTAGACAATTATGTGTTTGCCAAATATTACTAAATAACCTCCTTACTGCATAATAGTGAAGAAAAAAGATTAGAAATGGGAGAGATAGTTGTAATACAAAATGGAGGAGGAATAAAATTAGTAAACATGTTTAAATGAATTTTTAAGACAACAAATGTTGATACATTGACAAAAAAAATTAGTCTCACTGTAAACATTCTTCAGCCATTTACTGCAATAATGATATACTCTTTTCAATAAATCTAATCAGCATATTTAGCATGTGAAAAGACAGTGTTGCTAATACTCAAGCCATGTATTTCACAGAATTGACTATAGGATATTGTTGATACTTTATGGAGAGAAATTGCTGCAACCTTCTTTTATAAAAGCTACCCAACTCTACTCTAGCATATTTACACATTTGTTCAATTTTAGATTCAAAATTGCTTAACTCCTTTTTTATAAAAACAAATTAAATAGAGAGAGTACACTTGAAATTATTTTATTCTCATATTATGCAACAAAAACAATGTTTTTCAAAAAATTTAAGTTAGTTACTAATTTGAAATTCTTTTGAATGTGATGGTTTCTAAAATCACAATTTTAACTTTTTCTATATTACAAAAATATTTCTCCCATTGACTAATAAAGTTTTGTTGTAGAAGTTTTCCCGGCCTTGTTTGGGCCAGAGGTTTGGACCTGGCCTGCATCAGCTTTTCCCTCAAAGAAATGAATCAGACGCTTATATTAACTTCATACTCAAGCACATTTCTAGCTAGCTCTTTCATCTTAATTCAACTCATTTCTAGTAATCTACCTGGCACATGGCCTAGCCCATGGCTCTTCTGAATTCCTTACATATCTCTTCTTCAGGGGTAGGATAGCAACTGGCTTATTCTGCCTTCCTTCTACTTGTCTGTCCTCTGATTCTCCACCCACTTCTATGGTGCTCTACATAGGACAAAACAGTCCTTTATTTACAGCATACAGAGAACATTCCAGCACACTTCCTCTTTTCTGTCAAATCAAAAAGGAAGGTTTCAATTTCCATATAGCAAAATTACAACAAAACAGCTCTCAAGCAAGAATTATAGTCACAATATCTAGTCTATTTGTAATTAACAAGCTTAAAGAAAAATATTCTATTATCTACTTTATCCTTGTGAGTCTAAAGTTTCATATATAATATACCTTTTAAAATATCTAAGAAAAACTATACCTATAGTTCTTAAATCTTCAACTACATCAAAGACCACAAAAGCATATAATATTACTCAAATAAACAGAAATTGCAAACAACTTCCGAAGTCTAGAAAATGACAGAGAAGACACCTGTCTGCCTGGACAGTCATCCAAAGTTCCTTTGTAATATTGGGGCATCATCTTCAGTCTATAGGCCCAAAGACTCTAGCATACTTTTCAGTGATGCAGGAAATCTGACACAGTCCATCAGTTGCTTCTCCTTGTGTCCAGATGGATGCCTGTCAATTTTTTTTGCAAAGCAGGAACGTGAAGGACCATCTCAGCTTGTTCTGCCAAAGTTTAGAGGTCACTTTTCTATGGAACCTGCATGTTCAGTTTATACAGCATACTATTAAGCAGTCAGTACCAGAAAAGCTTCTTGTCCAGTGGCTAACTGTTGCCACAAAATAAATTCCACATGAAGATTCTTCAGTACTTATCATTTTCCTGAAATACATTGCTGCTTCTAGGAGCAGACCTGTCTCACTGTCCAGAAAAGTCTAAGTTCTTAAAATAATTTAAATGCCATATTCTGCATGTCTTTGAAGTACTTGGAGACTACCTACATAATTGAAATATATCTTTATATAACTTTAAAAATCTAAATAACATGACTATAAGTTTGGTTATTATAGATGACTATTAATCTGTATTTCTCAATTACACATTACAATTTTAGATGAGTTACATAAGCATCATACCTTTATCAAGAGTAGAAAAATTTATACAACATAACAAAATTGACCTTAAGTTTATATCAATAAACCAAAATCCATCTATCTTTTCTAATCATTCATATATTATATCCTCCCCCCTTTTTTTGAAAGAGATTGACTATGACCATTAACCATTTATAATGAAAACAAACATTGGTAAGCAATATTTTTGGAAAATTGGACGTAGCTTTCTTTCTTTTACTACTTCCTGCTGACAAAGGACGATGACAATCTCATGGGGACTTGAGGCTGAATCATCTCAACTGGCATCATAGAAGCTGGTCTTCCCATTTGAGAATTTTCAGGTGGCCTTGGCAAATGAAACCATATTTGCTTGGAACCAATCCACAGGTTTTGATCTTCTGTGAAAACAAAAACTCCTCTCCCAAGCAACATATTCTTATAGACAGATTTCAAAGTCAGTATATCTTTAAAATATATATGTTTGTACAACTTAGCAGCCTTAGCAATCAACTGTGTTTCTGCAGTTAGCTCATTAAAAGTTAAAAAATTAAAAGAAAACACAATAACCATAATCCAGACTCTCTGTTTATCTGTCATCTTTACATGGCCTTTTTATCTTTATTCCTATTTCTCTTTTTTAAGGACTTTCTTTACCCCCTTTTCTTCTCTCTGGAGCCTATGAATATTTTACATACATTGTACCCTGTTTAGAGGTATTGTGTGTCTAAATTTGTTTTATTGATAATTCTGAAACATTTTCCAACCAGAAGAGCTTTTAAAATGCGAGGATCACTGATTGCTGACTCTGCCCCTTTTGGCAACTTTTCAATATGGTGAAGGTACCCGCTGTATCTCTCTTGCTGCCAGCAAACAAAGTGGACTCAGGAAATTCTGCTACCAGAAAAATTGTTTTTGACTCTATTTCCTTTCTGTTCAGTATAAGCAGAAACTTTAAATCAATCACACTTACACCAAATCTTCTGTGAAATGTATAGGTTTAAGCTGTGTGCCACAGATGCATCATTTTTAAATTCTCTCTTGAATACCACGCTGTCTCTGTACCATAAATCAACTCAAATATGCAATTTAGATAGCTGCTTTTGGCTCTGTTTCAGTGATCTAGAATGTTTTTTAAGCTTTTTAAACTTTCTCAGGCTTTATGTGGGTGTTTGGCCCACATTGGGATGACATTTGTTATAGAAGGTTTCCAGGCCCCATTTGGGCCAGAAGTTTGGACCTGCCCTGTGGCAACTTTTTTCCCCAAAGAAATGAATCAGATGCTTATATTAACTTCATACTGTTTGGCCCATGTCTCAAGCACATCACTAGCTAGCTCTTTCATCTTAAATCAACCCATTTCTAGTAATCTACCTGCCACATGGCCGAGCCCGTGACTCACTTGGATTCCTTACATGTCTCTTCTTCAGGGGTTGAATGGCAACTGGCTAACTCTGACCTCCTTCTACCTGTCTGTGCTCTGATTCTCTACCCACTTCTATGGTGCTACAATTAGGCCAAATCAGTTACTTTATTTTCAGCATAAAGAGAATATTTCTACCACAAATTTTTACATTTAAATTAAATAAATTAAATTGTAATATTTATTTCCAAGAAATAATCATTGTGGTTTTATATACTCAAAGAATATTCAGAAAAATATAATTAAATTTTCTTTACTCATTCTCCCCTATATCTCTTTCTTTAACTTCCTCACACTTAGTTAACTTCTTTTTATCATTTATTTACTTATAAGCAGGATATCTTTGTGTGATCCAGGTGACTGTAGAACATGCGGCACTACTTCCTCATGTTTCAAGTACAGGGTATGCCTCTGTCCAAGCTAGTTGGTCTTTTTTTCTCTATTTGTTTTCAACAAATAAGCAATTAAATGATTCTTTTTAAACTATAAAATTTTACTTATATGTTCTAAAATTATTTTATTGTTTTCACTATTATTATTTAAAATACATGTATATGCTTAGTGATGCAAGTATGTACATGTGAAAAGCTTACATGTTTGTTTATGAAAATGTAGAGAGAAGATGTTTATTTCTGATGTCTTCCTCTACTACTTTATGACTATTTTTTGAGTAGAGAGAGATGTTTATTTCTGATGTCTTCCTCTACTACTTTATGACTATTTTTTTGAGATAGGGTTTCTTATTGAATTCAGATCTCATTGATTATATTTACTATGTGGCCAGGAAGCTTCAGGGTCTGCCTATATCTTTTTTTTCCACCTCCTTTGTGTTGTTGACATACATTAGGAACCTCAATTCTCACTTTTACTATTATTTTTCACTTTTACTTGTAATCAGTTTGGTCTTTACAGTTAATATAATTAAATGTTTGAATATAACTTTTCTTTTTTCAATAAATGTCTCAATTTTGATAAAAGCCATATTGTAATACAGGATTATCATAGTTGAGAACAAGACATGTCTTTCCATCTGTTAATCTAATTTTGAAGCTTTCAGAAGAGCTATAGGAGGTTTCCAAGTAAGTTTGTATATTTCTTATTAAGTTTATTTCTAAGTATTTTAATTTATCATTTAGTATTTGAAATTGTGTCTTTAATACTCATTTATTATGTCTGTGGACTATTTGTATGGTAACATTTTTTTATCAACTTACCAATTAATTTTATTGTGCTAAATTTTATACATATATAATTTAATATCTTTCTGATACACTACTATCACCTCCCAAAAAACAAACTTTTACTAATTATTCATTTATTTTTGTGGTTCTTATTGATTTATATTTGTCTAACTACACTAGAATGTAATATATATATGGCTTAAATTGCTCTGGTTACAAAGTAAATTTTTACCTTTTAATCTTCATAAAATGATTCCTGTTCCCTTATGAAATAAAATACTGGCAACTTTTGGAAGTATTTGTGTGTACATGTGTGTGTGCACTTATGTGTTTATGAATATTAAATGGAATAAAAAATAAGTTTATATACTGAATTCAATCATGAACATAACAAAAATTATTATATGTAATATTTGGGGATAATAAAATACCCTTTTATAATTAATCAACATTATTAATACATCTTTTACTTATATTTGTATTATTATATTGAAAACTTAATTATTTAAAACAAGCATATTTTTTATTTGAAATTTGTTCAACAGATTAGTATGCTATAGAAAATATGCTGAGAAACAATCTTGATTGTGATGGGCTTTATATTCTTAAACAAGTATGTCTAATTATTTCACTGATCCAAGTTTTTATAGATACTTTTATCACTATATTTTTCTCCTGGATGATATTATTATTTCACTCTATTGTTAAGCAAATTTTTACATTATCAGACATTTCATAAAATGTAGTGGGGATTCAGATTTTACCCAGAGACTTGCTTGTGACATCAAAAATCTGGACCCAGATGGGGCATGGCCAGAATTTCTTGAGACTCAAGCCCCAAACTTGCTCACTCTCTTGGTTTCTGCATGCTCCTGGAGAAAGCAGACCATTCCCTCATGGAGTCCTGTTTTCTCCTATAATCTTCCTGTATTTGTAAGTAGTTCTCTCTCCTTAATAAAAATTAACTCATTGTATGGTGAATCTGATGTGATTACTCACAACAATAATAAAATACATCTATATCCACATATTTCCCTGCATATAGGTAAATCTGTAGTCAGAAATTTATATCCCAACAAGAAACTCTCAAATACCAGGCAACTGCTTCCCAAATAATTGACTTAGATGATTTATATGGTAGTAATTGCTGTGCCAGTGGTTCAAGTATATTACTATCTAGCTCTTACACTCAACTGATCCCATATTTTTATGTATTTTTAGTAACATGGTTGGATATCTTTTCTTCTGTGAAGCATACTCATCCTGCTTCTTCTGTGTCTGCCTTTCCTCTTTCTATCATTCACCTAGTTTGGTTATCATTCCTCTACTTCTGGCCTGCCTTCTATTAAACCAATATGAGTTGCAAATCTTTACAGTGTACAAGAGCATTGCCACACACAAATCTGTAATTTTCTTAATTAATAATTGATGTGGGGAGTCCTATCACACTGTGGCTTGTGCAATATCCCCACAGCTGATTCTGGTTGCTATAAGACAGCAAGCTAAACAAGCCATCAAAGACAAGACAGTAAGCAGTATTCCTTCATGGCCCATGCTTCAGTTCTTCCTTCCAGGTTCCTACTTTGAGACTTAAAACATGTCACTTGGTAGTGTTGGGTAATACAGAAAATAATTACCACTAACACATATAATTCAATCTCTGATAATCTGTCCATTTCAATTTATATAAACCACAATTTCTTTTAAAAACAAGGTTACAATCTCTCCATAAACATGTCTCTTTCAATTTAAAAGACAGAGGCACTTAAGTGTGCTTTTCTTTCTGGTAGTAAATTGTTAGTTCATTTTAGATTGGTGAAATGAGACATCTGAGACTATGTAACTTAGGAAGGTAAGTGAGTTTATGTAGAACATGGTTAGGGAGGCCCAGGAACATGACATCAACATCTGGATGACCTTAAAATAGAACTTCCTACACATGACAGAAGTTGATATTAGATTGATGGGGAATATATGAAAATGAAAACATAGCATTAAAATTGTTTCATCAAAACTTTATTTTATATTAAACACTCTAATAATAAAAGACTTAATTCATTCCCCCAATTCTTAAGTCACTCTCTTAGAAAGGCTGTAATTCAGTCATGAGTGTTGAGCATTCAGGTAATTAGTAGTGAGATTATCTTCATTCAATTGACCTTTCTAGTCTATTACTCCTTAATCTTGTAAGATGAATAAAAAACTTATAATTAAGCAAATAATAGATGGTGGAGTCAGTAAAAGTGAAATCTGCATTTCAAAATTATTCAACAGACATTACTGTTAGTTCTTGGTAGATTCTGTAGGTGAATATGTATTACTGATGTAGAAACAGATATGTCAAATCCCAATGCCTCAGGCCCATGAAAAACTAGTAAACTCCTCCTTAGGTCAATCACAGATGGATAGGAAAATCTTCTGTTCCATGTATGGATGTTCACATATTATCAAAAAAGCAGTGATCAAAGCCTCTTTCTCTCAGATGCTTACATTCTGAGACTGCTAGCTCACTCCTACCAAAAGTCAATGAGGCTGTCATTTAATTGGTGCTCAAGCCCTGCCTGTCTCCAGCTTTTCTGTAGGTGTAGCTCAGATATATTCTTTGAGTTTCCTATCTGATTTTGCATAGGAATACTAATCTACTAAGTGAAAGTAAAGAAGTGTTTCTAGCATGAGAATAATATCATCATTAAGATGGTATGTGTAAAGTGCTTATAATGTGATCTACAATTAATTAAAGATGCCTGGCGTGGACGCTGAGCTGACTTGGGACTTCTTGCCCATTTGATGGAAGAGATGGGGGGATGGGAAGGAGAGAGGCTAAAGGCTGACTGGGAGGGGTTGGGAGGGGGAGCAAGAGGATACATGGATAAAAAGATTTTATAAAATAAAATTGAGAAAACAATAACAAATTTGGAAAAAAAGATTTCTTTTAATTTTTTAAAAGGCTATTGTAGTGTGTTTATATTCTGTTACATTGTAAATAATTGTCCTGCCTACTGGTTTAATAAAACGTCTGATTGGCCAAAGACAGACAGGAAGTGTAGGTGGGGCTAACAGACAAAGAAAATTGTGAGAACAGGAAGAACGGAGAGAGACACCAGAGAGATGCCATCAGAAATGGCAGCAAATTCAGAGGAAAGAAGACAATCATGCTGTTCTGAGAATAGGTACCAACCTACATGGCTAAACAAGATAAGAATCATGAGTTACTTTAAGAATTAAGAGGTAGCAAGTTATATGACTGAGCCATAGGCTGATCAACATGAAATTAATATAAGCCTTTGTATAATAATTTTGGGCTAAGTGGCAGTAGGACTGTGAGAAGGTCAAAACCTTGGTTGCTAGGCTAGAAAGTACTGGCAAGAAACTTTTTCTCATAGGCTTTATAAGTTAATTCTGTGCCAGTACCTTTCTGAATTCCTATTTAGTTCATTACCATAAAAATAAGCTTAATTTAGACTAATAGGGTAATGTAGCTGTATTTGAAGAGAAAAGAATGTTAAAAGCCCATCAATTTTTTTATTCAATAAAAGTAGTCACCCCTCATATTTTATACATGCAAGTGTTATCCAGACTGAGAAGGTGGTATTTATATATTTAGTATTTTATAATTCTATATATGTATATATATGTAACAATAAAAGAAAAAACATATAAAACAACAATAAAAAATGACTATTTACATGAAAGAGAGCAAAGGAAGTATTGGAGAAGGATTAGAGTGAGAAAGAGAGGTAGGAAAATTATATACATGCATTTAGTTTAAAAAATAATTAACAGTATAGTTTTTATTCTTCTTATATTTTGCTTTGTTGGTGATACTGATTTTTTAAAGTTGTATTTGTGTGCTGGATACTAAATGTAATATTCATGCTGCTCCATTCAAATCTCCATAAACATTGTAGAAAAAGAATGGAAGGATTGTGGAGCCAAAAATTGAAGGTGAATATAGTTTAGTTTCATTGCCCAGATTTGCAATAATACACTGGAATCATAAATAAAGAGTAGCTGTGCATATGCATGAGGCCATAAATTAATAAAATGTCAAGGAAAGTAAAACATAAGTAAAGAGAAGATAAGGAAGGGAGGGGAGGGGAATAAATTGGATGGGAAGAGAGAGAAGGAGAACATGAGAAGAGTCAGAATAGCTAGAAACAAGGAGGTCAACAGCATTGAGAGGAGAATGAGAAGCCAAAAGTAGGGTGATGTCATAGTGAATTGTACATACACATGGATTTATAAGAAACAAAACTCTAATAAATATTTTAATTTTATTTTCTTTATTTTTTAAAAAAGCTTTATTTGAAATGTTGTGCAAAACATGGGAAGTCTGATACCCTGTCCCAGACTTTTGGGACACAGTTGGAACCAGAGTTTACTCCAGCAGTACAACACACTTTGAAAGAACCATAGAATTTATTGTTTTGCCAGAATTCTATAAGTCATGCTTAACATTTTCTCTCCCTAATCACTCTTTCAGAAAGGCTACAAAAATTAATTATTATAGCATTTTACTTTCCAGTGTATGTTGGAAGCAAGCTGATTTTTTCCTCTGGAAAGAAGGGTAGAGCATCTTCCATGAGCTAGCTAGCTATGCAGAACAGATCCCATTGTTCCTCCAAATTGACTCTCCATTCTATTCTGCCTTCTGTGCTCCACAGATGGCTTCTGGAGACTTTGTGACCCAGGCATATGAGGCATGATGGGAGACAGTGATAGGGAATGGAGACTTGAGTCCTGGTCGACAGTGCCCATGCTCCTTTGAGTCCACAACTCCTATTTGGTGACTGCCTCCTAATGTTTATCAGAGTAACTTTTCCCAAAAAGCCACTGCTGGGCTGGCACCTTCATGTCTAAGGATGGAGATGGCTTTTGGTCTTTCCATTTCTACTCTGTCTTTCTTAACTCTGATCATCCCTCAGTAGTTACTCTCATTAGCCTGGAGTTTCAGTCCCTTTTTTAAATTTTTTTATTATGAGTAAAGTCACATTTACTATTCGTGTATATCTTTATTTAAGGTCCGTTCCCCTTCCCACTCCCTCTGACTCAGTCTTGATGTTGAGGGGAGGAAACTGGATCTGCCAGGAGCAGAAGTTCAACTGAACAATATTGGGATCTTGGAACCTCCTGCCCATGCTGGGGAGGAGATGGGGAGATGTTAATTTTATTTTCTAATAATGGCATTTTCAAGTCAATATCATTTGTTTGACTTGATATTACTGGGCTAAATAAAAATTTAAAGATCTGCCCTATTTCTATAGACATTTTTATTTTATAAGCTTATATGGCAGAATTTAACAAATAAACCTTCTTCCCTGGTTTCAATTAAAAGAAAGAGAATAGCTAATAGAAGTGAGTAATTCACAGCTAGAATTAAAATAAGGTACTTTCTATGCATAATATGAACTTTTTATATGTTTAGTGCTCTGTATCACTGCTAATAAAGCATTGTAGTTATATGTAAATAGCTACATTATTTCCGACTACTTCAGCCTCATTCATTTAGTGACACTTAAAAGTTTTATATGGGTTTGACATTTTTTTTGCATGTGTGTTCTTGTTTAAAGGTCCCTTGAGGCCTGTATTGGCTGTATTTCTATTATATAATGTGTCATGGATATATAAAATTTAAAAATTCAGACCTTGTAAATAGTGGTTTCATTGCACAATTCTTATTGATTCCTTCATTAAAAATATATTCTAAGCAATTGATTTGACTCATAATAAAACCCAACCTATATTGCAGCACAAAAAAATTAGCCCCAGTCTCTCAATCAGTAGACTCTGAATCTCTCTAGTTTTCAAGTAACTTTTAGCGGCAACAGGCAGCAGGAGCTCATTGAAAAATAGCTTAACCATGTATACAATGAACAGAATACCTTTAGGAGAATATCAGTTTTATATGTCAGACTGCATAGCTTGAGTATAATAATGTGTCATTGTGGATAAGCAGAAGTTATTTTATTCAACTATTGTATAACAACATAAATTACTGTAATTTTTCAAATTTATTAAAAATATAATTTTTCATGCATTATGCTTTAAGTATTCTTTCCCCCAATTCCTCTCATATCTTCTCCACTTACTCTTCCATGTGAATATATACCCTTTCATGCTCTTGTTAGAAAATAGACATCTAAAAACACAGTAATAAAATAAAATGAAACAAATAAATCATAATAGGACAAAAGTAACAAATGAACAGAAATAAAGAACCAAAGAAAAAGCACAAGAAAATTATAAGCCATTGCCACTATTCTTAAATCATCTGAAAATATGTACGTAAAAGTATACTTTAGGCAGAAGTCATTATCTTCTTAGAATATTTTAGTCAATTTTTTGTAGATATTAAATGGTAGAATTTGAAGTACATTTAAAAGTATACTTTCCCATTGCAAATCAACTTGTAATTAGAAAGCAATTTTTCTAAAAGTACAAAAAGAAACCATTCTCAACAACATAATCTAATTAAACACATATGTTTAAAAGCAAAATTTTTAAAATCAATATAAAATATAGGCACTATAGCAATAGGTTTAAAATTTTTCAAAAAAACCCACCAGTCTGCTACTTTTTAAGACAATGGAATTAATATCTTAATTGGTACAAAAATTATATTTAAAAGGGCCCTAGAGAAAGGTGCAACTAATCAAGGCCACTCCATGCCTGGCCTCAGTATTGAATCACTCCAATAACATACAAATATTCAAATAAGAAACTATATTTCTAAAATATTTATAATAAGTACCTGAAAACTAAGGGACTGCTAGATGTCCTGAACTTGGAGAGAGCTATGCTGCCCAGGTCTCACTGTTACTTTATATACTGTACTTCTCAACATACTGTCATTTAACCCTCTATGGGAAATCTGAACAAACTCAACAGTTTGCATTGTCCTTTATAAGAAGTGACAATGTTACCTTTTGTGTGTGCCTTTATTCATGATGGAGAGCTAGATGTCAGAGAAAAATATGACAGTATCAAGAAAATCTTTAAGAATTTTCTTTTAAGCTTGATATATCCTTTATTCCATTTATTTTAGAGTAATATTTCTGTTTCTCATGGATAGTCTATTCTTATGTGATGCTACTGCTATGAGTACTATGTATATTTCCTCAAAAGGGAAATTTTAGTTTTAATATAATATCTATCTTTTTAACAAACTATGTATTTAATACATAGGAACATTTCCTTACACAAATAAAACCCCTTTGCATATTTTTTTGTTTAGTACATTTATTTTTATTTTATTTTTATTTGTTTTATTTTTTTAATTTTTATTTTTTATTTTATATTTATCAAGAAAAACAGTAAATTGAATTTAAAATGCTGATAAGTTAACAATAACTATAAAGAAAATAAAAATCATAAGCATGACTTATCAAGGGTGATAATGCAAATAATTTGCTACACATAAGTGGAGACTGAACTAAGCTTTATTGGATCAGTGGGACCATGGAACTGTCTGCAGCCTGCCCACGGAAGGGATGGGGAGTTGTGGAGAAAGAAAAAATGACCTGATGTGACAGGAGGGGGAAGGGACCTTGAATGGGGCTATACAGGGATTGGAAAAAAAATCCAGAGGGAAAGCTGAACACAATGTACTTTTACTTTTATTTTGTTGCCTTGAAATTTAATATATCCTAAGCAATCATTACTAACTACCTAATATCATTGAATGTTAGTTAAATCAACGTGATGAGGACATAGATGACAGTAAATCACAAATGCATAAAAAACATTTATTGTGAATAATTTCTACCTGATTATGTGGAAATAATAACAATGAAACTATCAACAATAACAACAGCCTTCTCTAATTGAATTGTTAAAATGAGCTAGGTATGGAATTGAAACTTTTTTCTCATTTCATTTACAAACCAATTATGAAGCATATTAATATTTTATGCTTTTTTCTGATTGGAATCAAGTAAATGAATGGGAAATTAATCAGCATACATTTTATACTTACTAATATTACTCTATTTTTCATTTCTGTGCATAATGTACTTTGGATATTTTATATATGCATATGTCTTTCCAAATGTCTTTATAAACTTCCTATAGTTGCCCTCCTTTACAGGTTTAGTAAACTGAGTAGATTTGTTTCTTTTAATTAGTAGAAAAGGTAATGGAAAATTGTTTATTCAAATTTCATTCAGACAGTATGCTTTATCTGAGCTTTTTAGACTGATATAATATACAACTTTATTTATTTTTAAAGTAAAAACATTGCTGGTATGAATTCTGATTTGTTTTATTAAAACATACCTCAATATATTAGTAATACCCATAAGACCTCTTTGACTTCTAATATTCAGTAAGAAGCTGGTGCATAGGAATATTTGTTAAAGAAATTAATAAACATATACTTTCTTTTTAAATATTTCCAAGTTATTTCCCCTAATATCTAATAAACATGCTTTCTTTTACTTTCTTTTCAATATTCCTGATGTTAATCTGAACATTTGCAGTAGTTTATCCTATTGCAAATAGTGTTGCCTCTAGTCTCATAGTCCTCTCACCTTATTTAAACATATATGTAGAAAATAATCTTATGATATATATTTCCCTGAAGAAAACTAAATGATTCCAGAGAAATTACAAGCTAGCAATAGTATTCCAAATTCTTTTTAATATGACTTCAAGTAATGCTCAATAGAACTCTATTTGCCATTCTGTTAAATACATAATAAATTTTAAATCCTAAAAATATATTGAATGTTTTTTCTTCTTCCTTGAAATTCTATCTTTTCTTTCAAGTCACACTTCCTTTTCTCTCTTGTTCCCTCCCATTTTCTGAAGACCAAGGACACACTGAATAAGGCAAGTTATATTAGTTGTCAGTCCTTACATCAGTATACAATAATTAGAAATATGGTGATACATAACAAGCATATGATGGATAAAGGTTTATCATTACAAACAAAGTAAACAATTCTCACAGTCAAGAGTTCTACAAATGTTAGAAAGTAGTATCTTTTATAGTCATGGTATTAATGTATGACTGTTGACTATAAACTGCTTTAATAATAATTTTGGAAACCTAAAAGCTTTAGAACTTGGAATATCAGCTGGAAGTAATAGGATTTATTTATTCATATTTGACTTTTAAGTGTAGTGTTTCTTTATTCAGTAGATCATATGAAAATTATTGCAATAAGATATATTAAAAAATATCTTTATAAGGATATTTGTCATAGTTGCTTTATTTTTGCTATAGACAAAACACTCAAGAAAATTATAAATTATTGCAATAAGATATATTAAAATAAATATCTTCATAAGGATATTTGTCATAGTTGCTTTACTTTTGCTATAAAGAGACAAAACACTCAAGAAAAATATAAAAGGAAACATTTATTGGGTACTTAATTGCACTTTCATAAGGTGAGTCCATGTTCATTATGGCTATATATGGAGGGAATTCTGTAGCGGGAATCGCAGCGGCTGCGCGCGGAAATCGCAACAGCAGCCGGCGGAAAGAGAGGCGGGACTTCCGGCCCGGCGCGCGCTGGCGGCGCGCAGCTGCGCGCGGCAGCAGCGGCGGCGGAAAGGGAGGCGGGATTTCCGGCCCAGCGCGCTCGGCAGCTACGTACGGCAGCGGATTCGGCGTGTGGCTAAACTCTCTTTTGCTCTTTTATAACAAAATAAATCTTAGTTAAAACATATCATTTAGTGACGAGTTTATTCCGCGATATTTGGCGCCCAACGTGGGGCAAATTCCCTAAACGCCCTAAATTCTGCGCCCGCGCGCAGAGGACCCCCGCCAGATTCGGCGCCCACCTACACCGTGTTCGACACAACAGCCAAAAAAAAATCTGCGTACAAAAGAGCTACTAAAACTGTTCTAAGAGTACACGCCTAATAAAATTTACAAAGGCTTACTCACCACCCCGGTTCAAGCACCATTACTACTCATTACTACTACACTACGACACCTACTGACCATAAGTTCTCCTTACATCTAAATAAGACAAAAAATTTTTTCTTTCCTCTAAAATGTCTAATCAAATAAATGTTCACAATTTTACTCACTTTTTCACAATAATAATAAAAAATTATTTCCAAGATTACACATTTAAAAGTTATCTCCATCCAAGAGTTCTTTTGATTTTCCTTATAATAATATATTTCTTACCAAATTATTTTAAAAAATTTCAACTTAAAAAATACAACACTAAGCTGTCTAACATAAATAAACATATT